>OZ018331.1:119727689-120010189 GCA_963969495.1 Ceratothoa steindachneri
TTAACATTATCAATATCAATTTGATGATTTTCATTGGACATATGTAGAAATAAACTCGAGGGAGGACACCACGTCGGATATCGCATTTGTGTTCATTCACAAATGCGATATGCGACGTGATGCCCTCTCATTATATCAGAAACCGATTAAAACCATATAATTCATCAATTTTGAACCTACATAAACCTTAATATCAGAAACAGGGTAAAACCATACAAAATTGTAAATTTTGAACCCACATAAACCATTCTATCGAAACCAGGTAAAACTATAAAAATCATCTATTTTGAACCCACATAAAATCGATATACCAGAACACAAGTAAAACTATTAAAAAATCGTAAATTTTGAACCCACATAAACTATGCTCGCAAAACCCAAGTCAACTATAAAAATCATCAATTTTGAACACATAAAATCGATATACCAGAAAACAAGTAAAACTATTCAAAAATCGTAAATTTTGAACCCACATAAGCCATTCTATCAAAACCCAAGTAAAACTATAAAAATCATCAATTTTGAATTCACATAAAATCGATATACCAGAAAAAAATCGTAAAACTATTAAAACTATTAAAACATTGTTCATTTTGAACCCACATAGACCATTCTATCAAAACCCAAGTAAAACTATATAAAAAAATCATCACATTTGAACCCACATAAAACCCTTCTATCCAAACCCAAGTAAAACTATTAAAAAATCGTTAATTTTGAACCCCTTAAACCATTCTATCAATACCTAAGTAAAACTATAAAATCTTCAAATTTAAACCCACATAAAATCCTTATATCAGAACTCAAGTAAAAACTATTTAAAAATCTCAAAATTTGAACGCATATAAACCATTTTATCAAAACCCAAGAAAATCTATCAAATATTATCAATTTTGAACCTACATAAAATCCTTCTATCAGAACCCTGGTCAAAAAGCTCGGATTTTGACTCATTCGTACGGGAAGAAACGACTTCTGGAATTAGACCATTTGAGAGTTTTCTGCAGTCTTTCATTAACTATCCCCAGACGCGGGAATCTGGCTCGGGTTGTATTCTCTGCCAAACTAATCATCAATTTTGAACCCATATAAAATCGATATACCACAACACAAGTAAAGCTCTTAAAAAATCGTAAATTTGGAACCTACATAAACCATTCTCTCAAAACCCAAGTAAAACTATAAAAAATCATCAATTTTGAACACACATAAAATCGATATACCAGAACACAAATAAAACTATTAAAAAATCGTTCATTTTGAACCCACATGACCATTCTATCGAAACCCAAGTAAAATATATAAAAAAATCATTACATTTGAACTCACATAAAACCCTTCTATCCAAACCCAAGTAAAACTATTAAAAAATCGTTAATTTTAAACCCCCTAAACTATTCTATCAAACACTAAGTAAAACTATAAATATCTTCAAATTTGAACCCACATAAAACCCTTATATCAGAACTCAAGTAAAAGTATTAAAAAATTTTAAATTTTTAACGCATATAATCCATTTTATCAAAACCAAAGTAAATCTACCAAATATCATCAATTTTGAACCCACATAAAATCTTTCTATCAGAACCTTAGTCAAAAAGCTTGGATTTTGACTCATTCGTACGGGAAGAAACGACTTCTGGAATTAGACCATTTGAGAGTTTTCTGCAGTCTTTCATTAACTATCCCCAGACGCGGGAATCTGGCTCGGGTTGTATTCTCTGCCAAACTAATCATCAATTTTGAACCCATATAAAATCGATATACCACAACACAAGTAAAGCTCTTAAAAAATCGTAAATTTGGAACCTACATAAACCATTCTCTCAAAACCCAAGTAAAACTATAAAAAATCATCAATTTTGAACACACATAAAATCGATATACCAGAACACAAATAAAACTATTAAAAAATCGTTCATTTTGAACCCACATGACCATTCTATCGAAACCCAAGTAAAATATATAAAAAAATCATTACATTTGAACTCACATAAAACCCTTCTATCCAAACCCAAGTAAAACTATTAAAAAATCGTTAATTTTAAACCCCCTAAACTATTCTATCAAACACTAAGTAAAACTATAAATATCTTCAAATTTGAACCCACATAAAACCCTTATATCAGAACTCAAGTAAAAGTATTAAAAAATTTTAAATTTTTAACGCATATAATCCATTTTATCAAAACCAAAGTAAATCTACCAAATATCATCAATTTTGAACCCACATAAAATCTTTCTATCAGAACCTTAGTCAAAAAGCTCGGATTTTGACTCATTCGTACGGGAAGAAACGACTTCTGGAATTAGACCATTTGAGAGTTTTCTGGAGTCTTTCATTAACTATCCCCAGACGCGGGAATCTGGCTAGGGTTGTATTCTCTGCAAAACTAATCAGTTAAATCCCTCATTTTGCGATTGCTGCTTCTGTGTTGTGTCTCCCATTAACTATCCACCAGACACGGTAATCTGGTTAGAGTTTTATCCTCCCCAAAACCATCAGTTTGGGAAGCAAACCCTGTCGTTGATTTATGGCTAAGGTTCGGATATATAAACTAATTTTGGAGACGTCAATCAAAATGCAGAATTTATCTCCAGGGAATTGTTTTTTTTGCATGCAAATTGGCTGTGTTCCTCATACACAAAAGAAAAATGGTCTGATGCCTATTTTTTTAAGACTTTGGAATATAGTTGTTAGTTCCACGGTAATAATTGTTATCTCGTTATTGTCAGGAAAAGAATTATTATGGGTCTAAGGTGTCATTATGCAAGATGGATATTTTTAAAATTAGCTATCCAAATTAACGTTAAGTTATTCAGTTTTCTGCCGTACCTCGCAAAATGTGCAATCTGTGCAATCCAATGGAACAAGTTTACACGGGAAGGAAAAAAAAAGTCGAAAGCCAGAAAATTGTAAGAATGAAACGGAAATAAAGGGAATAGCAAAGAAAACAATAAAATAAAACACTATAATACTGCCATTACCATTGCAAAAGCTGTGTAATTAATCTTTTACATCTCTCCACTTCACCTGAGCCCATGAAAGAGAAGGGATTATGTCCTTTATTGGACCGCCCCCGCCGAAATTCTGCAATGGATGCTTCGCAGAATCATGGTTCGGCAGAGGCTTTACGATGGTCTCTCAAATGGATTTCAAAATAGCCACATGATACTACACTTTATTGTCCACTTTGGTAATTCCTTTTTCCTAACAAGATTGCTTCCCCCACTGGAGTCCATGGGCTGGTAGCGTTTTGCTTTACCAACTGGGTACCAGCTTGACTAATAAAAATAATGATAAAAGGGATAGTAATAATAAATGTTATTCTTGTTTACCTGTCTGTAATGACTTTCCCATAAATTTACTAGTCTCTCCCATACATTCACTCTGCAATCACGGTTTCTGTTACTATGCCAAGGTCATAATAGTACGTGAATGTTATAGGTGTGATATGGACCATCATAAGATATGATTAAAAAAATATAAGAATGCATATTAAAAGTAAGTGTTCTGTATTTGTAATAATATATGTATTTTTCGATTAAATCTAATCTTAACATACTCTTGAACTTTCTTTTGGGTCTCATATTTAGTGGACACCCTGTGTTTTTTTTAAATTCAGTTCCCCTAAATTAGAAAAGTAGAGCTAGGCATACCCTACACTTAAAAAGTACAGCTCAGTCTATATAAGGTAACTGAGATTCCTGGATTAAACTTTTACCCTTAAATACAGGGGTCGTGAAACCTTTAGGAACAAATAAGTTACAAACTCATGAATATGAAGACCATTACGAGATTAATAAACCAGAAGTAATAAAGAAAACAGATGTGTTACGAATATATATAGATCCCCGTACTTCGAGATAGAGGATTCTCGGGAGAACAGGATGAAGTGGCCAAAAACACCCTAAATGAAGCTGGTAAAAAAAAACTCTGATAGCGACGAACTATCGTTTCAGCTAATTCCATCGCGCATATATCCTATCCACACTCTGAAAAGATCCTCTCATGGCAAGCGACGCTACAATAAGAGCAAGGCTGATGTCCGCTATAAAAACATCCCTCCAAAGCTCTTTCACTACATTCGTTACATAAAATTGGGTCGACCGGACGTCCCTCTAAGTAGAGATCTCCCTTGAACATGGGCCACCACATCGACTTACGCGTTCAAGCAGAAGCGACCCTTATCCCGGAGTGATACCCATCTGTCGACTCATCTAGTCACTAATCAAGTGACGCAAATCACGCAAACTCCCTCACATTTTCTCGCTTGTATTCACCTCATTTCCCTAACTCTCGTAGAATGACTGCTCACGAGTCGAAGTAACCAGGCAACGCTCGCCGAACGCCTTGTCCTCTAGGCCAAAGCACTTGGCCGACCTCAAGCACCAGAGCGACCCATCGTCACGACAAGAAATCTTTCACTTTCATGCCCTTTTGTATGGTACCATTCAAGGCCATGGGCCTTCACAGAACGCCCGTCCATCGACTAAGGAAGGGCCCGAGAGAAGAGGACGGTCTTCAAGCCACGCTTAAAGGCATACATGAATGGGGAGGCAATCATAGTAGCAAGCATATAGATCACTCCACATCCTCTGGAGAGGTATAGAGAAACACAATCACCACGGGCAGCACATACGACTACGAGGAGCAATCAGTAAGGGACTAGAAGAGCCTAAGCATAGAGTTCTCAGAAGCCGGGAGAGGGTCAATGAGGAATCTTTACTCACTTAAGATGCTGTTATTTCTCAGTGAGGACTGATTAACGCGGGGTCCGACCCACGCTTATCTATCGCCTATGGCACCCTCCGAGAAGGCGAAGCAAATCCGTACTCCATCAGGAGACTAACCACACCGGATGTGGCTTAACTTCACTAAAATCGGAAGCGGTGTTCCTACTTAGCTAAAGAGTAGCTCTAGGGAAGGAGATAGGAGAGAACCGCGGCATTTAAGGTCTTGTATGTAAGAAGAAAGATCTAAAAGACGATCCTATATCGAATGGAGAGCTAATTTAGTTCCTGAAGCAGGGGAGTTGCCCAAGAGATTACCCCCCCCCCCCCCGCCCTTCCTCCTCGGCGGAGAAACCCAGAGGTGCAAAGTTTTCGACCAGTGGAAGATTGTGTGTATATTCGATAGAACCGTAATTAAAGCAAGTAACCAATAATGTAAAGAGGTAATAAAAAATAAATGAATAATCAATAATCTATAGAAGTAATGAATAATATGAAGACTCAATTCATAATCTGAAGAACTAATCATTGAAGCGAAAAACTAATAACAAATCGAAAAATTAATGAATAACCCAAACAAGTAATTATTAATCTGATCACTTAATCAATAATCTGAATAAGTAATATAAAAATATAGACGTAATCAATATGAAGAATCACTTCATACTATGGAGAAGGAGATAACGTAGTGTAACTAAACGCATAACCGAGTTGGAATAATTAAACCGTAGGAATAAAGGCCTACCCTAAGGCCTACTGTTACTCGTAGAAAGAAGTGATTAAAATACGGGATTATTAATAGGTTATTAATATTAATTAAAGACTACTGTTCGAAATTGATCTATTTAAGAAAGTTTAATGCTCCTTTGCTTCCTTTGTTCGGTCTATCCAGGCGGGGGAAAAGTGGGTTATATAAAAAGAGATAAATAGGATTACCTGAGAGAGAGGACCAGTTTCTCTAAGGGCCCTGGGGTAGAGGGAAGGGCACTGCTCCTCTAGGTTTCAGTTGTACAAGGGCATTACCCCTAGTTGTACCAGCCAATTCCTTGCAGGGGGTGTTTCAGATGTGTGGTTAAGCACAACTGCGCAAAAGGGTAATCAAGAGCTTCAACGCGGCTAGAGTTCAAAATCTACCTTATGACTTGTGAGAAGTACTTCAGTTTAGTGGTTGAAAATCGTTTTGAGTATTTTTTGTGATTAAATATTACCTATTAAGTGGTTTCGCATGAAATTTCTTTTTTTAATAGTAAATTAAAGATAAGATGTAAATTTTTAAAAATATAGCGAATATTTAATCAAAATATAATCCATTTGCATCACTAATATTGTTCCAACGGTTCTTTAATATTTTATTTCTCTGGAATTTTTAGGTCTTTTAGTCACAAATTTACTAATAACACGACCAGGCAATGGCTTCTCCACTCCCCCTCTCCTAGGGGGGAGCTTGCGATTCGCTACTAAGATTAAAATTTAAAATCTAAAAAAAGCAGCCATGCTTAAATTTTCTGAACTTCACCATTTGTAATTCTTTGGGTTTTAAAAAGTCACAAAATTTCGATACTTATATTTATTTCTGAACTTCACCATTTTGTTTTTTTGATATTATAAAATAATTATTAGAAATAACTTTGATAAAAAAAACATAAGTCATAACCAAACTAAGATGAAATTATTATTCAAATACTCAAAAAATACCCTTATAGAGTTAGTAATGATGATGATGATGACAAAGTAATGATTATGTCTTTCATACTACCGAACCTTAATTGCGATTTCAAAGTACTTGAGGGGATGGTACTCGGTACCAAAATATCAAGTGTATATGGAGGAGGATGCAAAATTTCATATTCCAATTTTCTAAGCTTATACACAGCCATCTGAGAAATGAGGAGTTTGGCAATGACCAATGCAGGCTGCTTAAGGACCAATCTTGAATGCTTTTAAGCAATCTTTAGACAATATAATTAAGCTGTTATTGTTTCCCTAGGTTCCAAAAGGAAAAAATAGATGATTCCTGGACTGTTCCACCGAACTATAACTATAACTTTTTGGAAAGTACCCCAATGCCTTCAGCATATGACGGGTTTTCATTCTTGTCTAGCTATTCACTAGTCCTCTTTCTGTTATTTTATGATACATTTTCAATCACAGGTCACAATTCTATTAAAAAATGTATCTTAATTCCGTCTCACAACAGACGATGAACAGATCTCAAGACGTCACAATTCCTGAGCCTCATTCATGCGAAACCACTTTTCCAATTTCTTAACCTTTCCTATCGCCTTGAGATGTGATATAGTGGCTTCTGAAGTGCTAAATTCTTCAACAAGTTTGAACTCTTGTTTAGGAACTATTGGGTACTGTAGGCGATAATTCCTCACCATTCTAAAACATTATTAGGTATGCCATTTTACCACTGAATTGCACTCATATAGGATGGGGTTTTTGTCAATACCTACCCTGTTAATGTATTCCTTCCACCACTGGCAGGTAAGAGTCTATGATAAGATCTTTCCTACCCTCTCATGCGTTGTGAATGTGTAATCGAAGGAATGAAATTCCCCTGAGTTTGACTAGCTTAACCCAACGTGGATCATAGTGCACAGTTAGATAAGTGCGCATCCGTAATCATAGAGGAAGTAAAAAATAAACAATACAGAGGCACGGGGTTGGTGTACATGTAAGTGCGCCGCGGAAGATATCAACCTCACATTAGAGTTAATAGCATGAAATTCGGGATCCACTAATGGTGAGGTCCCTAATTTGGTCTATCTTCAGATATAGTTGTTTTGCTAAACATGTCCAGCTTCTTCAGTTTTCTCGGGTTTGCCTTGGGTATATTCTAGCTCTTTTCTGCTCCTCATTCTGTTGTTTTATATTACTACTACATCATCCTTTTCTTCTTCTTCCTACCTCCTAATTGTCTCTCTTCCATCATTCATAGGAAATAAGTAGATACTAGTAGGGTATGATACAAGTTTGTACTCGAAGGAAAATCTATCTTTTTTACCTTTATCCTATTATCCTTTCTCCATTTAATTATGCATGTAGATGGATGTCTGTATGGCATACTCACACGCGTACACGCAACCTTTCTCAGAATCATTCTCCATTCGATTCGAAGCCCCATATTTCTCTATTTGAGCAACATATATCTGCTCCTATTTTTCGCCTAATTTGAATTGACTGGCGGCTGATTTTATAAGCCCTCAGATCCAAGGAATCACCCCCCCCCCACCCAATTGCTCCCAAAATAGGTCCATGTAATTCCCGTTCTATTCCACTTCCTCTTTAGGAAAATAGGAGTACCGTGATATAGAGGGGGAATCCTTTATTTCCATGATTTAAGATCGCTTTCCCTGTACGAGGTAAAAGTATTTAGCAATGTGAGTAGTGTTAAAATTCGAAGGGAGTACTGAGGGATTGCAAGAGTACTGCATTCGAAAATTTTTGTGCGGGAGTTCTTCGTAAAACGGTTCTAATAAATGTTTAAAAGTTTGAACTTTCTAGTCATAGTTACAATCGATTTATATGTTGAATTTGTGAGAGCAAATCAGGAGCGAATTGGAATATTTCGAATATAAATATAATAGTTTCCCCATTTAAGTCCCGCGGAATCAATGGCGAAACGGGTACGTTTTCTGATCATTTCGCATCATTGCATTTTTAGAACTTTTCACCTCCAGTCTGCAACTGGCTTATTTTTTAACCATTTCCAGAACTTTAGAGAGAATATAGGCAAGAGTTCTATATGTACCCACTACCCAAATTAAAAAAAAAGAAGGAACTTGGTTATAAATATTTATATTTTTCAAAAATTATGTGAAATGCTATATAATGTATTTCATAGATATACACTATATAGCTCATTCACTAATTAAAGCGCGGACATTTCTAATTATGCTGTTACCAGGCAATGGCTTCGCCACTCCCTTGCGCTTCGCTACTAAGATTAAAATTTAAAATCCCAAAAAAGCAGCCATGCTTAAATTTTTATAAATTTTCTGAATTTCGCCAATTTTAATAATTTTTAAAAAGAACTCTAAACTAAATTTCCCCCCTTTCAAAATACCACGTTGCTAAAATATACAGTTATAGAAGATATATAAAAATAAATTCTCTGAACTTCATCATTTGTAATTCTTTGGGTTTTAAAAATTCACAAAATTTCGATACTTACATTTATTTCTGAACTTCACCATTTTGTTTTTTGATATTATAAAAGAATAATTAGAAAGAACTTTGATAAAAAAACATAAGTCATAACCAAACTAAGATGAAATTATTATTCAAATACTCAAAAAAATCCCCTTCTTAAATTATAGAGTTAGTAATGATGATGATGATACTGAAAAATAGATCGGTAGCTTTCTTGTCATCGATTGTTTTGAATCCAAAAATAATGCTAAGGAGAGGTTGGGAGGTGTTTAGTTTTTTATGTTTAAGGTAGCTAATTTTTGTGGTTTCGTTTAGTATGTTTTTAGTAAAGATTCACACAAATATTCATCATATGAGAATAAGCACTTTTAGCAAGGTATATCAAGTTTCTTTCTGGGTGGTGCATAAAGAACTTGGAGTCTCTCCTTAACATATATTGTAATGTGTAAAAATCTTACCTTTACTTATTTGGATTGTACAAAACTGCAATATCCTTAAAAGAAAGGTTATTTCAAATGAAGCCTCATTCTAGTAGTTGTGTCTCCACATATATTCACAGAAAAGCATGTACCAGTCTATTTGCGTTAGCTTAAGTTAGGTTAGGTTAGATCAGGTACTGTTGAGTATTACGTAAAATATAAAAATCAGGTAAATAGCGTCATCAGTTTAAAAAAAATTAGATAGAGTCATCATGTTTAAAAATTAAATAGTACGATCATATAGGCATAAAAATGCGTACGAAACAATTTAAGCAATTTACGATGTCGATTTGGCAATTTCGTCTCGATAGCATGGTGGTCAGAGCAACGAACTTCCCATCGATGAACACAGGTTCGAATGCTATAATCACTGCGAAGATAATCGTAATTAAGTATATAGTGTAGTTAATTTATAATATAATAGGTAGGTTAACGTACGATAAAATTAAGGTAGTTTAGAATGTAGAATAAACACTGAATAATGAGTAGTAGGGAAATGGGAAGGGGGAGATGGGAAGGGGGAAATGGGAGGTGGAAATGGGAAAGGGGAAATGGAAAAAGAAAAACTATACCTCATCTTTACTCAACCCCAATCAAAATGTTACCCTCTTTTAGAATGATGAGTATAGAAACGATTTAGGTGAAGGGAACATCTGGAACTTTTTTCAAAATAAATAATTTTTTATTTATTCCTTCAAGTGCATTGAAGTCGAGGGTAGTTATATTGAAAAATAATAAAACACTTTTCCTCATATCTCGTTTCCTTATATCCGAATTGCAAAACTTATTGACCGCCCCTCGTAAGTTCTTTATTTTCGTCCATGTAAATCACTAGAATTGTCTTCGATTAGTAACTGCTCGATGTAACTTTCAAATATTTATGCTTCGATCCATATTTGCTTAAGGGCTGCTCACTATTGAATACTTTATAATAATGAGTGAAGTCAAAAGGTAAACTCTGCTAAAGTTTTTCTGAAGGTGTAATTCACTATTAACGGTGCTACTTTGAGTTTGTTCGAAATTTTAGAACCGGTGTTCTTTTTCATAATGGAAATACCCATGAATATAGCAGTGAGGCCGCAAAAATATTCAAACGATGATAAAAAAAATCACTTTGAAACCTAATTTTTAATACGAGCCAATGTCTGCCTGTACGGAGGTCTCTCCCCTATCCATATTTATAAAGGCAATCTCGGTAACTCTTTCTCAAATACCTATCTAATAAAATACTATAGAATTAATGTAATTTATCAGTAATATCAACCATAAATCTTACCACGCACAGTTTGCTACAAGTACTACAAACCCGCAACAATGTTTACCTCGTTCCGTGGAGAAAGACCATCAATTACACGTTGATAAAACCAGCTGAACTTTTATAGGATACACGTGAACGTCGAAATTACATCAGATCGTTCCCATAAAATTCCATTCCGGTCACTTCTATGTTGAACCAGTCCTACCATCGCATTAATTAATGACCAACAAAGAAATATTTAACCTTTGACTTGATAGGTAATTCATTCATTTCCGAATCATCTAATATAATTTACCTCAAACATGGTTCGTCAATCTGGTACGGAGCTTTATAAGAGAGGATTGTATGGAACATTTTCTCCGATAAATAACATTTATTCAGAAAAAAAACCCAGATATTTAATCTTGCGTGGTAGAAAGTCCATTTAATCAAATCGAGCAAATTTAAGTAGCCAGATATATATATATATATATATATATATATATATATATATATATATATATATATATATATATATATATATATATAAAGATAGGCGTAGGCTATGTGGTTTCTCTGGCTACCTAAATTTGCTTGATTTGATTAATGGTTTCTTAGTGCGGCACTTCTTAAATGGACTTTCTACCACGCAAGATTAAATATCTGGGTTTTTTTTTTTTTTTGCTTTCTGAACAGCGTCAATGCGTCTTGAAATTGATTCATACAGCTTCCTGACTTCATTGAGACGAATCTTGAGCCATTCCTCCTGCAATATCTGTTCCAGCTGTTTCAGACACGACAGTGTAGGGTAACGACTTCTAACTTGTTGCTCCAAGGCCCACCACAAATGCTCAATAATATTAAGATCTGGAGATTGTGGGGACAACTCCATGTGTTGTAGCTCACGTCTATGCTCTTCATACCAATTCTTAACCACATGAGCGGTGTGTTTTGGGACATTGTGAAAGAACTCACCATCATGGAATAATGTCTGAACCATGAGAATGGCTTGATCTTCCAAAATATTTAGATATTCATTGCTGTTGATCCTACCATGCACGGTAACGATTGGACCAAGAGAATTCCAAGATATGGCTAGCCCAAACCATCACTGATCCTCCTCCGTGCATCACTGTAGGAAGAAGGCCAGTAAGAAGTAAAAGCTTCCCCGGGTGGCCTTCCACACATAAACTCGCCCTGCGGGGGGAAGAGAGAAAAACTGGACTCGTCGGAGAATATTACTTGCTTCCATTGGTATGGCGAGCATCATGCCTTGTGATCTCTAAGACAATTCAGCCTTTTCTGAATGTTTTGATGAGAAAGCAGAGGTTTCTTGTTGGCGGTTCTTGGATGATATCCGGCTTTATTGAGCTCACGGAGAACAGCTTTGGTCGAAACTGGGCTAGGGAGATGCTGATTCAACTCTGCAGTCACTTTAAAGAGAGTTGTCAGGGTATTTTTCATCACAAAGTGTTTTAACACTCGTCGGTCTCTTTCAACGAACTTCGAAGTCCTGCCGAACTCCTCGCTCTCGTAAAAACAATGAATTTAACTGTTTTGGTGACGGAAGCTCCTGCAATTCGAGCTCCAACAATTTGCCCTTTTTCGAACTCAATGAGGTCACGCATCTTAGCATCTATACCACCGACAATCCCTCCTTCATTCGCACTTCCATTGTATTTAATTCGTTTAGAATTTAAGCTTCCTGTTTCACGATCTTTTTCCGCATATATTATACAAACTTTTTATGTGCATATTTTTTAATGTTTTTTAGTAGTTTGTAATAAATGTTACGAAGCATTTTCGTTTCTGTCGTGATTATCCTGTTTATATAAACAGGGTGGCCCCCACCAAAATTGGACCGTTTTGAGAAGCAATATCTCAATACCATTGCAGCCAGCTAAACATGCAATAAAAACAAAAACAAAAAAATATTTATAGATAAAGGATTCATCTTTCATTTGTTGTTATTTTTAATGGTTATTGAGATAGTGCTTCTCAAAAACGGTCCAATTTTGTTGGGGGGCACCCTGTTTATATAAGCAAGATAATCACGACAGAAACGAAGATGCTTCGTAAAATTTATTACAAACGTTTCAAAATTATAACAAATCCCATCATCAGTGCTAAAGAATTAATAAAAACATTAAAATATGCACATAAAAAGTTTATCTAATATATGCGGAAAAGATCGTGAAACAGGAAGCTTAAATTTTAAAAGAATTAAATACAATGGAAGTGCGAATGATGAAGGGATTGTAAGTCTGATTTTGGATCGCCTTACATATTTGATTTTGTTCTTAGATGAAAAAGCGGAAATAAAGTGAAAAAGAAGGAATGTGTGATGGGGTAGGGGGTGGATGTCAGGATTTTGTAAGCAGCGAGGTGAATCGACACTAATGTAAATACGAATGTATAAATCGACAGTCAATTTAATAAGATAAAAATAGTAAAGTTAGGAAAAGTGAAAACGGGATGAGGTGGCTAATATGAATAAATATATCTTAATTTAGAATTAATTTATTCAGATGTGGTGAATTTGGAGGTAGTAAAACTGTATGGATGAGAAAATCTTGAATAGTCAAACAGGAAACTACTTGAAGAAGGGGCTTTATGTACTGGGAGCGACAACAACTCTCCTAAACCTCCATCCATTTCGCAAGCAAGCCAGGTTTTCACACATGGCAATAAAAGAGCTCTTGCAAGCCGAGTAGATACGGCGTTGGTCTGCCAACGTCGAAGTACCGGGTTCGATCCCGCCATAAGCGGACACAAACATCAGCGCACGGAGAAATCTGGCTACCGACTGGTCGACGCGCTGTGCTCACCCCTGTATTCGGGTGGGTAGATGTTACACTTTTCATCGCTTACCGAGCCAATTACAACCCTGCTTGCTTTCCTGTTTAATCTTCGCATCCCACAAACACACACACACACACACACACACATATCTACATACCTCCGACGCGGAGCAGGTCACCCAGCCCCGGAGCGAAGAAGATTCCACCCGTAAGCTGTTTTTTTTATCAAAACATAATACTTCTTGCCACAGAGGACTAGCTTCTGCTCCCCTCGGGTTCACCAGCGATTTTCATATCATACTGACCTTTATTTTTATTTCATTATCCGGTCGGGATCCGCCATGGTCAAGGCAGAATGAGGAATTACTACTACATGAGAATATAGAGAGAAGGAGAGAAGAAATAGAAGGAGGAAGGGTAATGGAGAACAAGAATAAAAAAACGAAGTCGTGGTGAGTGTGAAAGCTTATACAGCTGGCATGAGCGCAGATTTCTAAGTTGCCGGATGGCCGAGTGGCCTGAGTCTCCTTTCAACTGCAATGCGGTGTCTGTTGGTTCGTATACAGTTTCCGGTTCCAACACATACTTAACTATTCGTACTATTTCTGTAACTCCACAAAGTGAACAAAATGGGCACTCTTAGAGTCTTTCTACTACTATCGACGTTTCATCAACGTAAGCACTCCCTTTTCTCTTCTCCCATTTGCTTGGTGACGTCACAACCGCTGTCTCTCCCGTCGACCTATCCACGGCAGAGTTTCACCTTGATGTGACGTCATAACCATTGCGGCTTGAAGCTGCTGTCTTTCTCTACGACCTATCGACGGTTTAGTTTCTCCTTTTAGGGACGTCATAACCACTGTGGTTTGAAGCAGTTATGTCTCTTGATGACCAATTTCACGGCAGAATTTCACCTTGTGGTAATCGCTGCCGCTTCAATCCACTCTCTCTTGACGACCTATAATGCCTGTTTCTCCTCCTGGTAATGTTCTCACTACAGCGTCTTGAATCTGCTCTCTCGTGACCACCTATCCAAGGCAGAGTTTCATCTCTTATTCCACCTGTCATTTAACTGGCATCGATAGCGTTCATGCGCAGTAAACTTTTATAACCATTGCGATTAATGAATTTCATTCCGATTTCTTTACTTTTGTACCTCACAATCTCGCAATTGGGCAATTCAAAATCAGTTTATACGATTTGTAGGAAATTTACATTTTGTTAATAGTTCGTTAAAATACCGAAAATTCACTTAAATGTTTTTCCCACTAGAATACCAAAAATTTACCCTTAACTTTATTTTCACAAAAAAACATGAAAATTTATCCAGTCAGTTTTCCGGGGGATAGTAAAAATTCCTTAACATTTTTTTCACTACACTTCTATTTTGACTTCTAACTTCCAGAATGAGTGGGAAGGGAAGTAGATGAGCCAATGAGAGAGAATTAAATATCGAGAGAGGATATAAAAACTAAAATTTAATTTGGAAATGATCCAAATCCAAGATGGAAAATTCTTATTATTAATTACCTTGGTCTCTTTGTATGAAGACATAAAACGTCCCCCTCTGGCCCAAACATTTTGTCCTGATGAGGCGCGGTACTATGCGGTCGAAGTTTTTAATCGCGGGCAACTCTATATCTCACTATATCGGTGAGATTATATCATTTGTTCGAATGATATAATTGCCAAGGTCTTCCTAAGATTAGCCCGGGAATTAATTTGTTTTGGCAATAACATCATAACTATTCGGCCGATTCTAACGAAATTTGAAATTCTTATGTTGCTCTACATTCTCTTTCGAATGATATAATTGTCAAAGTCCTCCCATGGTTAGTCCTGGAATTATTGAAAGTTTTGAAGGTCGTAAGGTCATAAATCAGAATAAGTGAGAGCACGCGACTTTGATAGGCAGAGCTTGTTATCTTATTTTTTTACCGTTTTATGTCATTTACCGTATCTTTTATGTCTCTTCTCTCTGTTCTATATTACCAGGTCATGATAGTATTAAACCCTTAAATATTTATTTCTTTTAAAATCCGAGGATCGACAAAAGTATCAGGTTGTGCAATATCGTCCTCCTTCAAGAAGAACCCAACCTTGAGGCCTTAAGGAACGTCTGATATCCTGTCGGAACCTCTGGACCCTTCACCCCTCAGAAGATCTCTGTTTAAATCCTTGATCATACCCCTTAGCAGACCCTTCTCCGGACCCTTGACCAGACTCTTAGGAGGTCCTTCAAAAAATCTCTGATCAGACCCTTGAACAGACATCTAGGATGACCTCTAACCACAACTATTGAGCAGCCCTTTAACAGTCCCATTTGACCAGACGTGTAAGCACACCTTTGAACAGAACCCAGAGTAGCTCGCTGACCTGACCCTTGAACAGAACTATAAACGCACCTCTTAGCATACTCTGAATTGATCACTGAGCACACTCTCGAGCAAACTCTTGAGGCCACATTTCAGCAGACCCCTGAATCCACAAATGAGCAGACCTCTTAGTATAACCGTGAGATGATCCTTGAATAGATCACTTGACAGACATTAGAGCAAACTCCTGAGCACACACTTCAACTAACCCCTGACTTCACAAGGCAACATATCTCTTAGCTTACATGCGAAAAGTGCCTTAACCAGACTTTGAACAGATATTTAAAAAGATCTCTGAACAAACCCTTTAACAAACCCTTGAGCACACCCTTGAAGAAGCCCCTGAGTAATCACCTGAACACATCCCTCAGCATACATGTGAAAAGTGCCTTGAACAGACATTGAACAGGCATTTAAATAGATCTCTGAATAGACCCTATTAACGAGCCCTTGAGCACACCCTTGAAGAAACCACTGAGTAATCACTTGAAAACACACCTTAGTATACCTTTGAAAGTGCCTTAAACAGAACTCGAACAGATATTTAAATATATCTCTGAACAGACCATCTAACAAGCCCTTAAGCACACCCTTGAAGAAACCCCTTAGTAATCACTTAAACACACCTCTAAGCATACCTGTGTAAATTGCCTCGAACAGACCTTGAACAGACATTTAAATAGATCTCTGAATAGACCATTTAACAAGCCCTTGAGCAAACCCTTGAAGAAATCACTGAGTAATCATTGAACACACATCTTAGCATACCTTTGAAAGTGCCTTAGGCTGACCTTGAACAGACATTTAAATATATCTCTGAATAGACCATTTAACAAGCCCTTAAGCACACCCTTGAAGAAACCCTTGAGTAATCACTTGAACACACCTCTAAGCAGACCTGTGAAAAGTGCCTTGAACAGACCTTGAATAGACATTTAAATAGATCTCTGAACAGACCTTTTAACGAGCCCTTGAACACACCCTTGAAGAAACCCCTGAGTAATCACTTGAACACACCTCTAAGAATACCTGCGAAAAGAAAAGTGCCTTCAAGAGATTCTGAACAGACCTTTGAACAGACTCTCATCGTGCAACTTTGAATGACGCCTTCGCAGCGTCTCATTAGTGGATCTAGCGAAAGCGCAACCCCCCGTCCCAAGCCTCAAACCCATCAGGTGCCTCCGACATCGCATTAACTATTCATCAAAGTGTCCCCCCCCCCGTCCCCTCCTGTAGAAACGAATGCCTTTGATGCACCGACAAACATCAGATCATCCATATTCCATGCTAATACGAAACCGGACGAGGTTGTGGCAGTGGTGTGAGAGGGATTCCGCCCTATAAACAAGTCAAGTCATTCCTGCGCCACATATATCAGCCTCAAATGCACATACAGCATGTCCTTACACTTACTCACAGATGTACATACTTGCACTTCAGCCTGTACTTTTGCTGTGTATTAGCCGAAAATACAAACGTACTTATGCAGCAATCACAAAAATGCAAATAGCATAGAAACTCTTCGCCCGAACACCCACATTTGATTTTAGACACACCCTTCCCGTATTGATCCCAATGCACACCAAAAACACAAAATACACAAGAAACAAACACATACATGTACAAAGTCAGTCCAAATATTAGGTAAGCTAAATATAGATGGATGTTCCTCTCACATGGGTCCATAGTGAGACCTATCAAAATGAATGGTAATTCTCGTTAGTGGCATTAGCTATCTTTTTAAAAAGGAGGTCGGTCACTTTCTGCCATTACTCAACACTAGATACCCCCGTTGTAGCATGCCATCCGCGTGTTGTAATAGGTCATTATCGAAGGGTAAAATTTCATCTTGAGTGGTGACCAGCGACTGTTGAGTGGTACAAGTCATTGACGAATGCTACAATTTCATCCCAAGTGGTAAGATGTCACCCCTGATTGATGACACTATACCACTCTGGGTTGTATCATGCCATACACTTGGTAGCATCAGATCATCGAGTGGTAGCATATAGTGTTCAAGTGGCAATCTGTAATGTCCAAGTGGTAGCGTCGAACCCATTTTCCCGACTCGGAAGATCTCCCAATCTTTCACTTCGGCCTTCCTCTTGGCGACCTCGAATTCTCCCTCTTCAAAAAATCGAAATAAAAATCATCCGTTTGTTCTTTGGTCCACACTGTTCTTGTAAGTGTTGCAATGGTCTTTTTCACTTGCTTCTCCTCTTTAATTTCCCTTGCTTCTTCCTTTTCTTGCCGACTCAAATAACCGCACTTCATTTACTCGATTCCACGCAAACTCTTCATTCCCGTTTATGTTTGTCTCACATAGAGCAAGCAACTGAAATCCCCATTTTAAACGCATTCTATTCCCCTACACTCTTCCACACATCACATATACACCACATTCCCTGCATCTGCTTGGATAAGGTCGCGACAGTCCCGCCCATTACCTCGCCCCAATTAGGAGTGGTAAGGTTTGGTATGGACATACATCCATTCATGTACACCCTTGGCTAAAAGTATGAGGTCACCCCCTCATTTTTTTTAGTTAGCCCTCAGAATGTTAATAAAAACGAGTGTATATAGTTGTTTTATGGTATATTTCAGAATATATACTTGATCTAATACCTAGCTGAACCCCCCTTAGCTTTAATTACTGCTGCAATACGCCTAGGCATCGAGTCAACCAATTTCTTGTAAAATCAGGTGTAATTTTACCCATTCTTCGTGCAGTTTCTGGTACACATGATCTTTATTTTTAGTTGTGGTGTTCCTAATAGCTTAACCAAGAACTCCCCATAGGTGTTCAATGGGGTTTGAGTGCGGACTTTGAGCCAGCCAGTCCATAGGGATAATGGCCCATGCTTTAAACCAATTGAGAGTATTCTTGGCTGCATGGCACGGGACATTATCTTGTTGAAAGATAAAATTAGCTTTTGACGCGCTTGGATGCAATTAAGCAATTGATGACTCTAAAACATCCGATAACATGGAAACATTTGTAGCCAAATTCATTCTGCTTTGTCATAAAAACATCTCTCCGGGGTCCTGTGTCAGACATGCAACCACATACCATGACGGAATCGCCTCCATGTTTTATTATTGGGACGAGACATTCAGGCTGAAAAGCTTCGCCAACTATTCGACGGACGAAAGTCGCCCCAGGTGTGCCGAAAACCTGAGGCAAATAACCAGAAATATAATCAAATGCACTTTTATGTGTATGTCTCATAATTTTAAGCTTCAACCCAAATATTATGAGCTAATATGTTAATTCCAACCTTCTACTATCTTACCTCATAGTTACTTTCAACAGACCATACGATTTTTGACCACTGCTCAGTATTCCATTTGGAATGATTTTTTACCCATTGAAGAAGTTTCTTCTAGTTTGTATCAGAGATCATTGACTTCTTCCTGACTTTGCAGCCTTTGAGGCAATACTCTATAGGCCTACTTCTCACAGCTCTAGTCGATACTTGTGAGGTATTCGCCTCAGTGAAGTCGGCTCAGAGTTTTGAAGATGTTTTTCTCCTATTTTTAAGAGACTGACGGATGAGATATCTGTCTTCACGTGGAAATATGACCCCTTTTCCTGCCAGCTCTTGGGTTTGATTTGAAACCTTTAGTCTCCCTGAAGCGTCCAAGGGTCGTTTGGACTGCCCACCGAGAACATCCCATCTTCTGAGCTATTGTCTTTGTTACATTCCATTTTGATGGCGATTTACAATTTGTCCTCGCTTAACTTCACTCAACTCAAAATTGATGGTCATCTTAGTGATTATTAACTATAATTACTACATATTATGACACAAGCTTGTGAAAAATAAAAATGAATATAATTTTTTTGCCATATATGGGTTATCCACATTGCTGAATAGCATAAAATGCTAAAAATAAAATGTTAGAATGTTATGGTGCATGATATGGTGCTCATAGTGATATCAGAGCACAATTCGTAGTTTAAAGACAAAAATAAAAGGTGGCCTCATGATTTTTTTTCCAAGGGTATATTCTTAATGTTTACTTTTTATTATTTAATCTATTTATTTTCCTCCTCATTATTTAATAATAATAATAATAATGTGTCTAAACTCGGATGTGGGGCGCTAAAATGGAAAACTGCGCACCGGGATTTTTTGTCATGAGAATGTAATATTCAAAGGCTGTAATGCGTTGAGGTGCAATGACCATACTTCATAGGAATGCGGTTGAGGGTAAATGGTAATAATAATAATAATAATAATTACTATCATCTTTGTGTCTTATTTTCACCATTAAATGTAATTTTATTTATTGCTTCTTCACCATCAGTACCTCCAAGTTGATGTAACCACGTTTGAATACACAACATTAGCTGCAACAAATAATATTCGCATAATTCTTCTATTGTCTTTTTCTTTTCCTTAAAACAAGGTCTATATATAAGTCGCGTGCTCTCAATTATTCTGTCTTATGACCTTCCTTTCATAATTCCCGGACTAACCTTGGGAGAACCTTGGCAATTATATCCTTCGAAAGAGAACGTAAAACAACATAAGTTCCAAATTTCGTAAGACTCGGCCGAATAATTACGATATTATTGCCAAAAAATAACCCATTAAAAAGTACCACAGTTACCTTTCGACTGATATAGTTAGTAACTTATAGAGTCGCGTCTAAAAATGGGGTATTATTTGCCTAAGCCGACATTCAATCTCCGTTTTCTATGTTTTCCAAATGATGCGTTTTTGTCCGTTCGATTAGACTAGAATCAAATGACAGAATTTCACCTGTGCTTTCTTTGAGCTTTGAGTTCATTATTCCACGACTCTCGACCTCATGTTTATGAAAATGAGGAAGGGAAAATTTTGTTTATTTAGGATTTAAAAGGTAATTGGGACTTAAAAGTTTTATTTTATATCAAATTATATCCCGGGTGGCAGCCATTAACGCTCCTAGGATGTGGAATGATAAGCGTGCTGTTATGCACCCCTCCCCCCCCTCCCTCGTTGATTTCATGCCTCAATTTTTCTGTCGGGCTATTTTGTACTTGATAGGCGTGTTCCCTATGAAAGCCTAGGGCCTTGAAGATTGTTATATAGACAAGAAATAGTAGTAATCATCATCATCATCATCACTTCACTAACTATAATTTAAGAAGGATTTTTTTTTAGTATTTGATTAATAATTTCATCTTAGTTTGGTTATGACTTATGTTGTTTGTTTTTCCAAAGTTATTTCTAATAATTCTTTTATAATATAAAAACAAAATGGTGAAGTTCACAAATAAATATAGGTATCGAAATTTTGTGAATGTTTTAAAATGGTGAAGTCCAGAAAATCAATTTTTATATATCTTCTTCCATAACTATATTTGAGCAACGTGATATTTTGAAAGGGGGGAAATTTAGTTTAGAGTTCCTTTTTAAAATTATTATAATTGGCGAAGTTCAGAAAATTTCTAAAAAATTAACCATAACTGCTTTTTTTTACATTTTAAATTTTAATCTTAGCAGCGAAGCGCAAGCTCCCCTTAAGGGGGAGTGGCGAAGCCATTGCCTGGTAGTATTATATTACCACCAGCATCAAGGACCGCGTGATGAATCCGTGCGAGAGCCTTTCAGTGTACATTTGAGATCCCTACATGAGGATACATTCATGTACACTTTTCTTTTTCATTTTCTCACTATATGTATTTCAGATGGATTAGAAGGTATTGTTTACTCGCCTTAACCATTGTACTTTCTCATAACTAACCATTAATGTGCTGCCACATAGGAGGTGTTTTTATTTTTGCTTTGTATACCACCCTTTTATACAGTTTCACTTTATATCCACATTTTCATTTCTTTTGTATAGAATTCATTTATTTTTCCTTCATAAATATTGTTTTTAACTTTATTATTATTATTGTTAGCGGAAATTATTAAACCTTATTTTATTCAAGTCGATGAGATTGAAGTTAATCGAGGACCATCAAATTGAATTAAGTGCATTGGTGGTTTTTATATGATGCAACCCAACCTAACTTAACCTTCGCCAGCCATAATTTAAAACATCCAATATTCGCGTTCCTTATGTCAAATTGAGTCACATCATGAATGGATCTAAATAAGATTCATCGATGCCGCCTCGTTACTCCCCTTACATCCTTTACAATGATATAAAAACCTCTACGCCAGCCGCTTCATATTCATTCTGAACATTACTTAGTCGCCAAAGCCATGGTCAGAGATGTGAATGAAGCCCAAACTCCTCTCACAAGCCACAAGGAACATCAACCTAACTACAGACGTGCATCCTATACTAGCACGTCATGAACATAGGAAAACCAAGGTCGTTCGCAACGACACTTAATACTAGGCTCTATAAGAATAGGATGACGAAAACGTGGTTCACAGAAAAAAACTTATTCAGAAACCATAAAACTCAGCGTCGAAAAAAAAACAGTAACTACCCAAGAAGGCACAAAATAGCGAGAAATAAGAAACAACGAAGAAACTCCTGATGAATCGAATAAAGATGAAAAGAAACAAGGTTTGCTGACCAAAAAGTGCTCTTACTTATTCTGATTTATGACCTTACGACCTCCAAAACTTTCAATAATACAAAGACTAACCTTAAGAAGACCATGGAAGTTATACCATTCGAAAGAAAATGTAAAACAACAAAAGGCTTTCGAATTTCGTTAGAATCGGCCGAATAGTTATAATATTATTACAAAAAACAATAGAAAGCAAAACGAAGACCGACCCACAGACATAGTAAGATGTAGAATCGCACGCGACTAAAAAAAAAAGAAGAAAAGATGATTGAGGCAACGGACATCAACTTGAAAATATACGTGAACGAAGCATTTCCACTCCCGAACGAGAAAACAAGAAGACATCATCAAGGCCTTGATGATGGGCATTTAAAGAGAAAAAAGGAGAGGATGATGGAAAAGAAAGTAAAGCTTCTACTCCAGGACAAGATAAGCATCAATCCTGGAGACTGCGTCACTCTCAGGAATGAAAGAAAGGAAGAGTAGAAAATTCAGAGACGGATCAGAAGCCAACAAACGATCCACTCGTCAGAACGTTAAGTAACTTTAACCCAAATAAACAATGGAAGCTGAAAGGAAGCCAACAAACGATCCACTCGTCAGAACGTTAAGGAACTTTAACCCAAATAAACAATGGAAGCTGAAAGCTCAGCTTACTGCAAAAACACGCGCAAGGCTGCATCGGCAAAACGACAACATTAGGAAACAAATTCAGAGAGACCGATCCAGATATAATACTAATATCTGAACACGGAGCAAATCCAGAAAGAAGACATCAAAATGTTCAGGTGAGCGTTATGACGGGGCGCCCATAGCAATCAGAAGAGCCGAAAAATACACTAAGATTAACAACATGGATGAGGCATTCTTGGCCCTAAGTATTGAAACAGAAATGATGCCAATAATACCAGTAGTTGCCACAGCTACTAGGCGTCTATAAAAACTATCTCTCCCTCTACAACATAATGACAATCCTTGTAACAAATCTCCGTACACTCTTTATGAGGGAGCTTGCAAGGCAAAAACGGCTACCGCCCATGTAACAACAAGGAGGTAACTTAAAAATGAAGCTCCTTGGACTACCATAGAAAAACTTGCTGCGCTCAGGAGGAGGAAAGAAGAGCTAAGGATCTCATAGAAGAACAACTTAGAGAAAAGACCGAAAGAAAACTTAGGACTAATAAACAGAATCAAGGGCGGATCACCGAGAAAGAAAATAGTAATAACGAAGGGGGAAGGAGTCAGGAAAATAGGAGCTTTTTCGCGCCCGCTGAAAGTCTCTGTTCTCCATATCACCAGAAGAGACGGAAGACTTCAATCAAGATATAGACGAAATGGTCCACATTTGCTTGAGAAAAAAACATGAAAAAAATATTCCCAGCACCAACAGTAAGTCGAGAAAGGGAAGAAATTCTTGAAAAAAGGGGTAATATAACAAAGGGAAAAAAGCGCAATCTATTAAGTGCCAGATCCAACAAAAATAACCATAATAGATCTCACCAAGGCACCAAACAACAATGTAGAAACATTGAGGAACATCTATAACGCGTACCTAAACACCTGTTACTTCCCAGATGGTTACAAGTTAAGCAAATTGATTTTCGTCCCGAAACCAGGAAAAAAAAACACCTAGTCATATCAACTATTAAAGGCCGAAATCACTATTGAATTTTATGGGCAAAGTATTCGAAAAAAAACACACTTTAATCGAAGACTTAAAAGTACCTCGAGGAAAATAATCTATATAATGATTTCCAGTTCGGATTTAGAAAAGGAAAAGACACCATGATGGGAGTTTAATTGTGCTAAAGTAAACTGGCCTATGAAAACTGCCGACTCAGAAGGACAAAGATTGCTCAGTTTCATAGATGAAAATTTCCTAACTCATTCGGTGAGAGAACCAACAAGAGGCAAAAATATACTGGATTTAGTACTGACATCAGACGATGAATTAATTTCAAATCTAAATGTAAGAGATAGCATAGGTAATAGCGATCATAATCTAAGTGAATTTGAAATCAATATTCCTTATGTTAGAAAGCAGGTCAGCATCACTAAACTAAATTTCAAAAGAGTGAATTTTGCTGGGCTAAAGAAGAGCTTGCATGATTATACCTTAAAAGTGAAAAAATTAATGAAGCATGCCATGGATTTAAAAACAACCCCCTAAATAAACAATCTCATTTCATACCATTAAATGTCAGTACCGTAGTTCAGGTTAGATCTGACCTCCGCGGCTTTCCTTGTCTCGGAAAGGATAGCGGATAGCACGCAGGGCAACTCTGCAATTGGGCATTGCCTAGAATGACGCAATTTAACTATGGGTTGCAATGAATCTCGTAAAAGTGACTCGTTTCCTTATGACAACAGCTACACTTGTCAGAATTAGGAGGTTCTGGATATCAAACTGGGCGAAACAAAATAATCTTTACTACTGTACAAACAAAAAAATAAAATAATGGACATGAAAGATAAATGAAAAGGAACAGCTGGGCGAATAGGTTTAGAATGTTGGCTCCAGGTGGGAGCCTTGAGTATACACAAGCGGCCGCACGCGACCGACGAAGGAGGCTCCCATTCTGGGTAGATCTACCACCCCAAAATTTTGCTGCCCGAGAGCAGTGGTATGGGCGTCGAGCTCGATTACTTTCCAACAGCACGGGTTCGGTTTGCATTTAGCGCCGATTAGTACTCGGCCTGTTAGAAGTTATAACGAAAGATACAACATTTCTTCCAGTAAATACTGCCAGCCTCGAAAGTAGGGATAGAAGCCGGGGTAGAAGCTGGGCTAGAATATGGCAGTGTAGAAGTTTCTCTCCTCTCTAGGAAGCTTACATCGATATTTTTTTCTTTTCTTTATTTTGTCTTCGGGTTCGTGTGGCGTGGGAGGCCAAGAGAAAGAAGCTTATGCGTCGTGTCCTCTTGGTAAAATTCTAAATTTGCCCAGGCCGATGCTTTACTATTTATACAGAGAGGCCGGGAGTGAATTTTAGACAGTTCACGACATCTCGCGGAACCTCCCATTGTTACAATTAGACTCTCTATATGGGACTTCTCTTTCGAACGGAAGTTAAGTGTCTTCAAAAGAAGCCGATCTCATTAGCATATTCTTGACTCGAATTTTTCACGACTGCTGTAACTAAATTAGCTAATCTACTATAATTGATGCGTAGCATTCCCGTCCTACGTCTCTCTATCTCTCTCTCTCTCTCTCTCTCTCTCTCTCTCTCTCTCTCTCTCTCTCTCTCTCTCTCTCTCTCTCTCTCTCTTTTCTCTGACAGTCAGTAACGTCTAAAATGTCAATGAACCTAAATGGTTATCTGCAGAAATTAAGAAAATCATTAAAGACAGAGATAAAGTGTATAGAAGGCTAAAATCTAACGGGAGCTTAGAAAGTAGAAATCATTGTATAGATTGAGAAGAAATGTTAAAGCTGAAACCAAACGAGCCAAAAGAAATGAGGATATAAGAGTAGCTTTATATTGTAAACCAAAAAAAAATCCAAAGACAAATATGATATTTTAAAAATGCTGGTGATAGACCACTTGAATCCGTTAGATGCATCGTTAACACTATAAAAAAGCTTATTGAGAAAATACATAAATATAAATCTCCGAGGCCAGATACAATATCCCCAAGAGTTCTAAAATAAATCAAAGACCAAGTCGCTGAACACCTAAAGCAGATCTTTAATTTATCGTTAGAGAGTGGAATTGTTCCTCAAGATTGGAAGTTAGGAAATGTAATGCCAATATTTAAAAATGGATGTAAAGAACTAGCTAGTAATTACCGCCCAGTAAGTTTAACTTCAGTAGGTGGAAACCTTCTCGAAACCTGTATTGTTGAGAAACTAGTTGAACATTTAGAAAAGAACACATTATTAAATTATTCTCAACATGGCTTTAAGAGAAACAGGTCATGCCTCACAAATTTATTGCATTTTTTCCACTATATTATTACCGAGTATGACAATAACAGATCAGCTGATATTTTATATTTAGATTTTCAGAAGGCATTTTATAAAGTACCGCATAAGAAGTTGATGTCTAAAGAAAGAGCCTTAGGAATTGAGGGAGAATAGCAAATTGGATTGAGAGTAGTTAGTAACGGACAAGCGTTAGAATGGACTCCTGTGAGTAGTGGTGTTCCTCAAAGATCTGTCATTGGACCTTTGCTTTTTATCATGTATGTTAATGATGTAGATAATGACTTGCTGTCAACAGGAAAAGGAATAATAACAGAACAAGATGTTTTAGAATTTCAAAATGATATTGATAAGATAGTACAATGGTCGGCAGAATGGGAACTGCCCTTAAATCTTGATAAGTGTAAAGTGATGCATGTGGGATATAAAAACCCAAGCGCGGAATATAAACCTTTTGAGCAAATAATTACAGAAACTGATAATGAAAAAGATCTTGGGGTCTATATATCAAGTGATCTTAAGTTTTCTCGCTACTGTATTGAAGTGGAAAAGAAAGCATTAAAGCTTCTCGGCTATATTAAGCGTTAATTTAATTATAAAAATAAAACTACAATTTAAATATGTATAATGCATTAGTAAGGCCACAAGTAGAGTACTGTGCTCAGGTCTGGTCACCATACCTACGAAAGGATATTGACAGATTTGAAAAGGTACAAACTAGGGCCACAAAATTGATACAGAATTACGAAATCATAATTATGAGTCAAAACTAAAAAGACTAAACTTATTCGGCTTGAAACAAAGTGATTGAGAGGACAACTAATAGAAGTGTTCAAAATCTTGAAAGGAATAGATAACGTAGACTATTCTACTTGGTTCGAACTAAGCACAAATTATACAAGAAATAATGGTATGAAAATCGCGCCGAAACATTTTCGAACAAATTTATGTTGAAACTTTTTTTCATACAAAATTGTAAACATCTAGATTCAGGTACCTGAAGATGCGGTGTCCAGTAGCTCACTTGACACTTTTAAAACTAGACTGGATAAAATAATAAGAAACATTAGATAACAAGTGACAAAACAGTTTATGTTGATAAAAAGAAAAAAAAAGCATGTTCTAAGTTTATATTAATAAGATGTTATATTATTGTTATTATTTGTTTTGATATATTAACAAACTATTGTATATATGTTTATCTCAACCTTTCCTAATAAAAAACATGCTTGGACCTGTTTATTTCTCAAAATATCCTATAGAAATGTTAGATCTTCAATGGGAAGTAGTGGTGTCCAATTGTTGGACACTAACTAGTAAGTAAAATAATTAGATAATAATTGACAAGATATTGTATACCAAGATATTGTATACATTTTTAGCCGCGTGCGAGTCTACTCGCCTGCGACTCTACATCTCACTTTATCGTTCGATCCACGTTTTGCTTTTTTTTGTTTTTGTAATGACATTGTAACTATTCGGCCGATTCTTACGAAATTTGAAACCCTTATGTTGTTTTACATTCTCTTTTGAATCACTACCTAGACAACCTACACTACTACGCCTACCACATACACCACCAGCACCTAAACCACCACCACATGCACTACCTGTACCACCATGGACCTATAACATCACCGCCTACACCATCACCACCTATATCGGATATACTACTACCACCTACACCACTACCACCAACACCAATATCACATATCCCACCACCACCTACACCACCACCTAAACCACTAACACCTACACTACTACCACCTACATCACCACCGCCTACAACTACACCTCAATCAACTACATCACCACCTACACCCCAAAAACCTACACCTAAACCACATAAATCAACACCAGCTATACCATCACCACCTACAACTACACCACCACCTACATCACCACAGCCTACCAACTACACTACCACCACGTACACTCCCACCACCACCGCCACCACTTACACCACCCCCTATACCTACACCGCCACTACCTCATTCACCACTACCACCTACACCATCACTACCACCTACACCACCACAACCACTCACACCACAACCACTCACACCACAACCACTCACACCACAACCACCACCACCACTCCCACCTACACCATCACCACCTACACTAGCATCACCTACACCACAACCACCTACACCACTACTACCACGTGCACAGCTTACATCACCACTAGCTACACGCCACCACCGCCTACACCCTCACCACCATCTACACCACTTACACCACCACCACCACCCAAGGATATCCCGGGAATTATTTTGTTTTGGCCATAACCTCATTGAAATTTGAGACTCTTAGGTTGTTTTACATTCTCTTTCGAATGATATATTTGCCAAAGTCCTCCCAAGGTTATCCTGGCAATTATTTGGCAATAATATCATAACTATTCGGCCGATTCTAACGACATTTGAAACCCTTAGGTTGTTTTACATTTTCTTTCAAATGGTATCATTACCAAGGTCCTCTCCAAGATATTCCGTGAATTCTTAAAAGTTTTGAAGGTCGTAACGTCATAAATCAGTATAAGTGAGAGCACGTGACTTTTGGTCAGCAGATCTTGGTATGTTATTCTTTTAGAATAAGACTGGACTTAATATGAAAAATTAGAAAAATAATAAGTGAAAATTTATTACATGTTGATAAAAAAGGGGAAAAAAAGAGCATGTTCTAAGTTTAGATTAGTAAGATATGTCTATTTTTTTTTAGGTATATATTAATGTGTTCCTGCTTTTCTGTTAAAATTTCCTTGTCATGTCTAATTTTCAACATTACCAGTTATATACTTCACTTTTCCAAGCCCGGAAACGGGTGGGTGAGATTGGTGGGGAGATACTTCATCTTTACTATCCTATGCCTTATAGTCGTACGTAGTACTGTATATATTTACAGAATCAAAACAAGTATTTCTATTGTAATGGACCGAATGGTCTCTTGAAGTACTTACTTTCCTTGTTTCTCCCTCGTAACACTTGACATAATAATATAAAGGATCAATGGCAAAAGCTGAGAAGAATTACATCGACCTGGTGCTACGAGATATTGAGAAAGCCTTTGGGTCGGAGGAATGGAATACAAAGTGTTAAATCTTTAGATGAACAGCAATCTGGAGAAAAATTCTCTGCGATTGCATCACAGACAGAAAAGTATACGTGGTAATTAATGATTACAAAGGAACCGAATTCGAACTGGAACCAGGAATCCTACAGGAAGAGTTGGGGACTACATCAGCCACACGCTGTACTCAATCTATACAATGGACCTAACAACACCAATAATGTATACTTGCTTAAACGTACAATTCGCGAACGTCATAAGCTAACTCGTCACACTGTTCCGAAACTAACGCTTTCAGGCTAGAACGACAGCACTAGAAATTAGCAACATCAACAACTTCGTTTGGGACTGCTCCGATGGCAGTTTGCTCTGCAATTATTATAGGAAGTGCTTTAATTCCCCCCATATTTTCTGCATCCTTTACTTGATGTTAATAATGAGCGGCCCCATTGCTCCCTCAATGTAGACTTCTCTGACCAATTTGTTCTCTTCTCCGCGTGTTTGTAATTAAAGGGAGCTTAATTACAATCTCCTAGTCCTAAGCTCCAGGAACAAAGTAGTAAATATCGAGGTAGAAGACTACAACACTAGATACCATTCAAAGGGTAAATTTTGAGATTAAAAATAACATCAAGAGGCTATAAAAAGTGAATAGCAGAAGGAAAAAGCAAGGCAACACCAATATTAAAACTACTATACGGCCTAAGGGGGTTATGCATAAAAAAGGAAAATTTACATGACACTAGGAAGGTAGGTACTTGTATACCCTCCCATCACAATCAAGATTGAAACAAAAACAAAAAAAACTGGAACACCAGAGGATACAAAGCAAAGCTCCACTTAATTACAAACACGCGGAGAAGAGAACAAATTAGTCAGAGAAGTCTATATCGAGGCAGCAATTATTATTAATATCAATTAAAGGGAGGAGAAAATATGGGGAAATTAAAGCACTTCCTATAATATTTGCAGAGCAAACAGCCATCGGAGCAGAAAATCACGACCAATACCCTAATAAGTGACAATGACAACCAAACAAGCATACCAAAGAAGTCAACCAGAAGTGACGTGAAAGACCCAAAAATGAATAATCGATGCGACAAAAGTGATAAATGGAATAATACAACACTCAATTTGACAAATTGAAGCATAAAGTTTAATATACAAAAGTGGAATACTAAAACCAAAGTTAAGTATAAAGTCTAATACTTTAATTTAAAGTTAAAATAACTAAAGGGGAAAATGTAAAATTACATCATATTGATATTAACAAATAAAACAGCGTAATAACACAACATACGCGAACCAAAAAACAATCTACATAAGTACATACAACCTAAATACACATAAATCAAGGAGTTTTGAAGTACGTAACAAACCTAGAAGTACGTACACCACTGCTCGGTTCTTGCAATACCATGACATAAATATATGAAAAAAGGTCACGAAGTGCACGTGAGTCAAAGTTATGCAGATACACCCACAAAGGAAAAGTGAAAAACGATTCTGAGCGCTTTCGTCTTTATTCTTAACAGTGGAAGGGGGAATTAGACTACCCACCTCTGAACATTAATTAGGGGGTACAAAATCCTGAAACAACTTTATTTGAGATTTTATGTATGAAGTGAAAATGGTATCTAGCATGAACAAACCAGGGCTAAGATTGAAATTTGGGAACGCGTTAATAGATATACATTCTAATATACTTTTCGAAATATAATTACTGCATTTTATGACTGGTTTGGCACTGTTCCAGTTAATACTATGGTTAAGATTGTACATATGTAGAAAAAACGAAGATTGTTTACTGTGATTACGTACATTGGCTTGATGTTGCTTAACTCGGACTTCTAGTTCTTTCCCGGTTTGTCCATAATGACAGTTTTGGCAGTTGTTGCAGCCTATTGCATCCTTGTCAAAAATGCGAATCGGTAGGGCAAAACAGAGGAAGGGGGGTGGCTGTTTGTGGTGGTGTTAGGAAAAGTTAGGACAAGTTAGGACCTGCAGCCGAACGCTCCTGCCTCGTCTATTTAAAAAGCAGTAGCTGATCGCAGATCGTCAGTCACAAATTTTTCAACAATGGAGAAGGTTGAGCATCGCGCAGTGATCAAATTTTTGACCAAGGAAGGCAAGAATGCTAAAGAGATTCATGAATGCATGGTTGCAGTGTATACCAACAGCGCCCCTTCCTATGCCGCCATTGCTCGCTGGAATAGGGAGTTCCGCTATGGTCGTGAGTCCCTTGAAGATGACCCCCGTCCAGGACACCCGTCAGACGTGACTAACGAGGACAATGTGGCCCGTGTGGAGAGGAGGATCCTCGAAAATTGCCGGGTGAAGTTCGAAGAAATGGAGCGAGAACTTGGAATATCACATGGAAGTGTTATCAACATCATCCACGACAATTTGGCCATGACCAAGGTCTGTGCCCGTTGGGTCCCTAGAAATCTCACGCCCCATGATCGACTTCAACGTCGTCAAAGTCCATAAGGCCACAGTTGCACAAGCTTCCCTGCGTGAGTGCGGATTCAAGGAGCTCAACCATCCCCCCTACAGTCCAGATCTGACCCTTAGCGACTACTTTTTATTCCGCCAGCTAAAGGCTGCATTGCGTGGACGCTGGTTCGGGGTTGATGAAGATGTCCAGCTCGCCGTTCAGGAGTTGATTGAACAGCAGTTGGGAGATTTCTCGTTGTCGGGAATTCGAAGCCTCAGGGACAAGTGGCGTAAGTGCATTGAATTCGAGGGTAGTTATATTGAAAAATAATAAAACACTTTTCCTCATATCTCATTTCCTTATATCCGAATTGCAAAACTTATTGACCGCCCCTCGTGTATATATATTAATATGTATATATATATATATATATATATATATATATATATATATATATATATATATATATATATATATATATATATATATATATATAATTTGGCGTCAGGCTTTAGGTCTTCCTAAGAATCCTCCCCACCTGATTTTGAAGCACTAAGTTCAATTAATAGCAGCTGCATTACCAAGAATATCTGAACACCAATATATTAGGACAATTTTCTTTTTCAGATTAACGGGTAACAACCAATTTTTAAGCCTATTTTTGTGTGGTGCGCCTACAATTTTCCTAGTTCCTTAAAAGAGGATACTAGCTAAACGGTAATAGTAACCGCCATTTTTTTCGTGTCGTGAATCAGATTCACCCGTTAGTTAGTTATTTTTTGTGAGTTCGCCCGATTTTTACTAGGAATTTTTAATAATTTTGTCGTTAGTAGAATTTATATTTGTTTTGAGGTAAAGCTTCGATAGCTCTGGCAGCCTTTTCGTGTGCAAAGGCCGGAAGTAGCATATCCGGGATGTCTTCATTCGATCGCTTTCATAAGCAAGGGCAGATCCTAGGCTTATCTGGGAAAGATTTAATCGCTTACGTCTAGGAAGAGAAACGTAACGAACGTGCGGAAAGAAAAGCACACAGAGAAGCAAAAGTCGAAGAAAGAAAAGCACAGAGAAAAAAACGAAGAAAGAAAAGCACAGAGAAACAGAAGAAGAAGAAAGAAAACCACAGAGAAACAGAAGAAAAAGAAAAAAAGCACAGAAAGAAGCAGAAGAGAGAGAGCAAAAAAAGGGCAGAGAGAAGCAGAAGAGAAATAAAGAATTAGGCAGCATGAGAGAGAGAGATAAGCCGTGACCAAGTCGAGATAAACTCCGTAGGATCTCGAAATAAACAGGCTCAAGTGCCCTCACTAAAACTCCCCGCATTAAAGGATGGAGAAGATTTTTGCTCTTATTTAACGCACTTCGAGAAGATCTTCGAAGTCAACAATTGGGACTTAGAATCAGATCGTGTCACCCGGTTACTTCCAGTCTTGAATCTTCGTCTTCGCGACATATTCATTTCGCTTCCTTCAGAGGCTACCCTTGATTATTCAACCCTAAAGGCAGAACTTCTTTCTGCTATTAACATGAATCCAGAATTTCAGAGGGTTAGATTCCGCTCTTTGCGAATACAGCCAGGCCAAATCATACAGACAATTTGGATTCACGCTTCGGCGTAACTTCCAATTCTAGCTGGATTTCGCCCAAGTATCAAATGATTATTAGTCGCTAATTGACTTCATTCTAAGGGATCAACTGATGTCGACCCTCCCTCGAGAACTAAGTGCCTACATAGCGGACAGAAGAGTGTCCACTTTTAAGGAGTGTGTGGAAGAAGCCGACCTTCACGCTTCCAGTCATGATCTCTACCCCAAGGAGGTCAAGAATAACCATCCACCCTCCCCCATACATAAGTTTGGGTTTAACCGAAGCCAACCCAAGGGCAACAAAGGCTTCGTAAAAGTGCAAGCGCCGAGCAAGTACAGTCCACACCCGCCGCGAGAGCAAAAGGACGTGAAGCCTCCACTACTTCCCTCCACGCCTACCAATTACCCTCGTAGACCAATTGTATGCTTTACGTGTGGCACCCCTGGGCACTTAAGTTACAATTGCCCCCCAAATTTTCAACTGAGGACCTCGTTGAGTCACCAGGTCCACCAAATCTCTGCTGCCCCTTCGCTTGATCCGCCAGCTGCATCATCAGCGGCCCCTGCTCCCTCTCCCCCGGATCAACAGGTAAATTTCCTGTTCAACAAGAGTTCCCCCCAGTGGGCTCTAGTTTGACAATGGCGCATTAAATGGTTGCCGAGTGTCAACCTTGGTTAGAGATACAGGTTGCATCTGTATACTAGTGCCCGACAAACTACTACCCCCCCTAAGCCCCCAACATAACAGGTTCGCGTTGGTGCATGACTTTCTAGGTCATGACACCAGGTTCCCAGTGGTATGGTGCCATATTCAGTGCCAGTACTTCACTGGATGGGCCGACGTAGTCGCTGCCCCGATAAAATTCTGCTCCGTCCTTATCGGACAGAGCGAACAGTTCTCCCCAAACCCAATTTCTCAGCCGGTCGTTACCAGGGCCCTGGCTGAGAAAGATGTATCGCTTCCGGTACCCCTATCGTCCCCAGACTTCGACCTCGCCACCAATGTTCAATTTGCCGAGGGACAGAAGAATTGTCCCACATTACAACCCCTGTGGGAAAAAGCAAGGAAGAAGGAGACTGATACGGTGCGAGGCAATCGAAAGATCGAGTACACCGTGAAGGACGCGTTATTATATCGTTCTTCTGTTGATCCGGAGAGTCCCCAGACCAACGCGTTATGTTTGCCGAGAACGTATATCGAACCCGTTCTAAAGATGGTTCACGATGGCCTAATGGCCGGACATTTCGGACATAACAAAACGGCACAGCGAGTTTTCGAATATTTCTTTTGTCCAGGCGCAGCCCAAGAAATTATCGACTTCTACAAGTCCTGTGACCTTTGCCAGAAGGTCACCTCCAAATAGCGTGCAGCCCTAGCCCCCCTCAAAAGACCCCGAGAGTCACTGAGCCCTCCGCCCGGGTCTCAATCGACGTAATAGGCTCCATTCGTCCCACGTCAAGCGAGGGACACTCCTATATTTTAACCCTCGTCGATTGAGCCACGCGTTTTCCAGAGGATATCCCCATGAAGATGATTGACAACATTTCTTGTGCAGAGGCTTTAATCTCAATCTTTTCCCGAGTAGGGATCCATAAGGAGATCTTATCCGACAGAGTATGTCGGTAAACTCCTTCTCATCAAGCCCCTCTTCACGACGCCCTGGCACCCTTGCGCTAACGGAATGTGCGAAAAGTTAAACGGTACCCTCAAAATGGTACTCAAGAAGGTGTGCCACGCCTGGCCACAAAAGTGGCACCGCTACCTTTCCGTAGCGTTACTTGCTTGTCGTGAAGTACCCCATAGGACTTTAGGGTTCGCTCCCTTTGAGCTGTTATATGGACGTAACTTCCAAGGACCGATGAGCATTTTAAAAGAATTGAGGTCCAATCCTAGAATGGATGAGGAAATTAAATCCTCTTACGCCTACGCTTTAGACCTGCGTACGCAGTTAGAAAAATGTGCGAACATCGCTCTCCGGATCGCCAATGTAAACCTGGAGAAATACCGCACCTACTTCGACTTAAAATCAAAGGAGGCGCGTTCGTTCAAACTGGGTGACGAAGTACTGTTCTTGCTTCCTTCCGAACTAAATAAGCTCTTCTCCCACTGGAAAGGACCTTTCCCCGTTTTAGAGCCCCGCGGCCCCGTTGATTACCTAATCGAAACACCCTCCGGTAATAAGATTTACCACATCAACCTCCTAAAAAAATACCACCGCTGAGCTTGCCTAAATAACACAGTCGCCCTAGACGAAGAACCCGTCCTCGGAGCCGCCTCTCCCGATGAACCCTTGTGTCTGGTCCAAACGGTGTGCGTAAAAGCAGACGATGAGTATCCCCTGCCGTCTCTTCCTTCCCCCCAAGCGGAGCCTAACTCCAACTTGGACGTAAACCCTAATCTCGCCCCTAATGAGAGGACTCAATTGCTTGCTTTATTGGAAGGCTTTCCCGACGGCATTTCAGAATTCCCGGGTTGCTCAACCCAATTTACACATGAGGTTGTCCTCACTACTCAAAGACCAAGCCTTATCACATACCCGTACATTTACGGCCGACTTTCAATGCAGAGAGAGAGAACTTATTAAAATTAAGAATAATAGAACCCTCGTCGTCCGATTTTTGCTCCCCCATTTTCATGGTTAGGAAGACTGTCAAGGCGTTTAGGATGTGCGTCAATTTTCGCCAATTAAACGTGGTTACGCAGTTTGACGCGAAACCGATGCTCCTAATTGACCAAAGTCTTCATGCCTTTGAAGACGTGAAATTCATCTCCGAGATCGACCTCTGCAAAGCCTACCACCAAGTGCCGATTCCAGAGCAATCAAAACGCTTTACCACTTTCGCTACTGAAAAGGGATTATTTCATTTTAACCGACTTCCCTTTGGGTTGGTAACTGCTTGTGGAAGTTATAACTGGATCATGCGCCGGTTGTTAGATGGCCTATCGAATGTGACTTTTTATTTCGATAACGTGTACGTCGTTACTCGTACATGGGACCAACACGTACAGTCTCTGCGCGCGCTACTATCCCGGTTACGCGTACACGGGTTCACGGTAGGCCTGACAAAGTGTCACTTCGCCTATGACACTATTAACTACCTTAGCTTCCCATTCGGTAGGAATCAAATTCTTTTCCAGAACGACAAGGTAAAGGCTATTTCGGAAATGCCGCTTCCCCGAACGAAGAAACAGCTTCGTTTTTGGGGGGGATCCGTGTCATTCTATCGTCGTTTTGTGCTGAATTTTGCTGCCATAACCTCGCCCCTTAACAACATGCTTAAGAGAATGGCCCCAGATCCAGTCAATTGGACCCCTTCCACGGAAGATTGCTTCCACCAGTTAAAGGACAAACTAATCTCTGCCCCTATTTTGAGAATACCGAATCCTACTAAAACATTCGAGGTTCGTACCGATTCCCCCCAGGATGGCCTAGGTTGTGATCTCGTCCAATATGATGACGATGGAGTGGGATATCTTGTAGGATATGCTAGTAGGAAGCTGTCCGACGCGAAAAGGCGTATGACACCATAGAGTTCGAAGCTTTAGCCATAGTGTGGTCTATTCGTGAGTTTAGGATGTATCTCATAGGTAAAGAATTGATTGTCGAAAGTGATCACAAACCCCTGGCGTACCTAAAAAACTGTAAGAGCCAAAATGGACGTTTAATATGCGTTGGAGACTACTACTCATAGAGTAACAAATTCGGATAATGTATGTTAAAGGAACCGACAACTGCCTAGCCGATAGCTTGAGTAGGAATCCAATAGAAGATCCCCTTCCCCACCAACAACCTGAGTGTATAGTAAAATTTGTGTTTGACTCATTTTGTAAATACTAGGAACTTTAATTTGCCATGTTGATGTTGTGTGTGCGTATGTATAGATTAAGTTATCTGTAGTTACACATATGTAAATCCCGTGTAATGTTATATGTATTTTTTCTCTGTTGGTAAACGTTAAAATTGAAGCTTTATAAGTTCCCCTTTTGATGAAATTAGTTGTAGACATTTTTTTTGGCCCCAGAGTGTTATGTGCTGTAAAAATGTCTTTGGATAGGGAAGAGTGTAGAGGGATTTACTAAAATAGTATTATTTACCCCACCTCTTGAGATATTACTTCGGGAGAGAAAGTGAGCCATTACTCCCCCCCCCCCTCTCCGACTTCACCCTTTTTGGACTGGCCACCAGGTCACTAAGAAATTCACACCCTGGCATGACGCTGAAATTGAAGACTACCTGTACGCCGTCTTAATCTTCCCTCCAAGGTCGGGAGATTACTCATCTATTTTGTATGTTTGCCTCGAACAACTTTTATGGCACCAGCTGTTGGTCGTTCAGTCAGACCCGCTGATCCCGGCCTCTTACACTTTCCTGTAAGGACATACTCGGTTGTCCAGGCCGATAATAAGGGTTCGAGAATGCCCCCCCCCCTCTCTCTCTCCCTGTTTTGTAGAAATCCGGGTATATATGCATCCTGACAAGGATTACCCACAGATTCGGTTAGACGACGCTTCCCCGAAAGGAGTTCGATTCAACGACGCTCTATCCCGAATCCCGAGAAGTGTTTAGTGACGGTCGCAAGCCACGGAAGAGCTGGACATCACACTGGTATCTATCTTCAGGTCAGGGAGAAGAGTCTCTTGAGGCAACGTCAGCCTTTATCAACCGCCTTCGGATCAAGGATTGGAGAAGCAATCCTCTGAAGTTCCTCTGGTGACCTCTTGAGGAAAGAGGCCCGATAGCTCGCTCGATCCGAGTATGGAGAAGTTACCTCCCCCCAGCCCTTTGAAGTTCGTCCGGCGACCTCTTGAGGATAAGAAGCCCGCATCTCGCAAAATCAAAGTTTGGACAAAGTAGCACTACCCTCTTCAGGTTCCAAGATATACCCTTGAGTAACCTAAGTCACCAAGACGTCCCCCTCCCTCCATGTTCATCCCGCTTTACTCTCGAGGTTCAAAGGAACTAAATCGCTCACTACCCTAAATCTCCCCTTTCACCATTTAATAACCCTAGTTATCCATTTAGTATTCGGAACCTAATTCCGTCTTATTCATGTACCTATATATATATATATATATATATATATATATATATATATATATATATATATATATATATATATATATATATATATATATATATATATATATATATATATATATATATATATATATATATATATATATATATATATATATATATATATATATATATATATATATATATATATATATATATATATATATGAGAAACTGAGAAGGTAGCGCGTGGGTAAGGGGGATTTCAAGTACTTTCGAACTTGTTTGGTTCATTATGAAGGAATGATAATGAACTAAACAAGTATGAAAGTGCAGAATGTAACTCTTGCAAGGTAATTTGTTGGTGACAACGCCTGTATACTTTGCAAATGATATGGGTACAACTGTTCTTCTCGTAACACTCTCCAGACAATCGAGTGAGAAATAGCCAATTGCCTTGCCAACTGCCGTATGCTGATTTCAGGAGTATCATTCACAATATCCAGTAGCTCCTCTTCTTCCTCAGGCGTCGTAGACCTTGGTCGTCCTCCGTCGCCCCCACGAGGTTTGAAGGTCCCATATTCATACAGATGGCAATGGATATTCACAAATGTTTTCCTATTGGGGCATATTTGGTTTGGAAACCTTTCCTGGTACAGACGACGAGCTTCTACAGCATTGCCGTTCACCAAACCATACACGAAGTGCATATCTGCTGTCTCTCGATTTGGGTACATGTCCACTCACGATGCACCACTAACCAGACAACTACTTGATCGAATTCAACAAAATCCTGCGCTGGAAGACGCCACCTGCGGAAGATAAAAGAATTCTGACTAGCATGTGTTTTAATACCCTATAACTCAGTATTAGGAGAGAAAGAGGGAGAGAGTGTGTATTGTGTAAGTGAGTGACAGAAAAATCATATTATTTTTCAAGATTGCCGGGTTTTGCATGTAGAACACGAATGTTTTATTTCTCTCGACGGATGTTAACATCTTAATTCCAATTTCAAATCAAGACACATTTCGGGATTAAGAAACGATGGAATCTCTCCAATGGCGGTTTGTTATTACCCGCCCAGCACCAACTGTGGTAAATGTATATATGATTAAAAGGAACAAAAACTATGGGTTTAATTTTAAAAGAGAGAGAGTGGAGATAATTTTTAGTCGCGTGCGACTCTATATTTCACAATGTTGGTCGGTCCGTCGGTCCGTCGGTCCCCGTTTTGCTTTTTTTTGTTTTAGGGATAATATTGTAACTATTCGTCCCATTCTAATGAAATTTGAAATCCTTATGTTGCTTTACATTCTCTTTCGAATAATATAATTGCCAAGGTCCTCCCAAGTTTAGCCCATGAATTAATTTGTTTTTGCAATAACATCATAACTATTCGGCCGATTCTAACGAAACTTGAAACCCTATGTTATTTTGTATTATCTTTCGAATGATATAATTGCCAAAGTCCTCCCAAGGTTATCTCGGGAATTATTTGGGGGGGCAATAACATCATAACTATTCGGCTGATTCTAACAAAATTTGAAATCCTCATTTTGCTTTACATTTTCTTTCAAATGTTACAATTGCCAAAACCCTACCAAGGTTAGTTCGGGAATTATTCAAAGTTTTGAAGGTCGTAAGGTCATAAATCAGAATAATAAGAGCACGTGACTTTGGTCAGCAGACCTTGTTTAAAATCTGTATCCTCAAAATATTGTACACGTTCTGTATCCTATGGAAACCTGAACAATTGTTTGATTTCGCATACATTGGCTTAAAACGACTAATTACACCATAGCATGAACAAAATGACGGGCGTCTTTGGGATTGATATGGCTTGAGAGAATGGGTAAATTTTAGTGTTTTGATGAACGCTGCCCAGATTTTATGACAAGACAATTACAGATGAGGATGTCTATGCTATAGTGTATGATTGACAATTATAGACACGAGCAGTATCAATTTTCTATTCTATTCATTGCGTCGTTATTTTCCCATTATTTTGGGACACCTATTTAACCGTTGATGACGTTTGGGGACTTTATATTACAAGAAAATACAGTTCTCCTTAATGTTGAGGCGACCCGGTAGCTATCATTGTATCCTTTAGTTTCCATCCCATGAAAGAAAAGCTCCGATTTAATCAGTTTGGAAGCAAAGGTTTAAAAAGGTTAAATGCTGGTAGAAATCCACTTTTTTTAGATTTATTTTTTCCTCACTAGCACCATATGTTTAGGAAGAATATGTACCCGGGATGTTTGTGCATATGGGTATGTGATGTTTGAATTCTTTTTATTCGGTTTATTAATGAATGAAAGAAGAAAACGGAGGCAAAAAAAGATCGGGGTTTAATTGACAAATGGGATACTAGAGTTAAAGCAAAATATAATAAGGAGGAAGTTAATTTTGTGATGAGCTTCAGTGAAACATGTGATTGTCAATAAATATTGCACCATCACACTTCTGGATAACGTGTCGATAGCAATTTGTGGCCAAATTTGTCGAGAGTAGAGAATTCAAATAGAATTTTAAAAATAATAGAGAGTACAAATAAGGTGAATTTGGCTAAATGTTAGGTCTTGGTGGAGCATGAGAAAAATAGATTTGCACCAAATGCGAAAACCCATCACATTTCCCCGGAGGACTGTGTTTGAAAGCAATTTGTATTCGCCGATGACTTAAGCAATATAGATGATTAAAACTCAAGGCGAAATTGGCATTGAAAATTTAAATGACAAGAAGCCGATGACAGAACTTATCACCCAGAAATACAGGAAGATCAGAGGCTGAAACCCGTAAATATGTACAGGGAGATCAGAGGCCCGTATGAACTATTAGTTCTCTCATAAATAATGCGGCATTTTTTTCATATTTATTATTTTATGAATAAATAATGGACTAAAAAGTTAACCATTTTAGTATGATTGTTTCCAGGAACCGAAAAGTGTGTTATGTACACTAATATTAAACATTATAGACAATAGCTTGGCCCTGGGGGAAAAAAATACCCCAGTCGAACCAGAGGCCTCATCCACAGAAGATTAAAATGTGCGTTTAGTGGTATAGATATAAATGACATAATCCATTTTTTTTTTTACTTCTTAACCCAAATAAGACGATCACCAATGAGGTTTATGTGCTCATCTGGACCCTTATCAAGAAACGCACAACCTCATATCATATGAGATACCACCATACAAAAGCGAATCACCTGAAGAGAATGAAGATGGCAACACCAGAAGACGTTAAAACAACTTGAAAGATTTTTACAAACATGGTATTGAAAAGTTAATAGAAAGATAGATTTTGCATTACTTATTAGTTATTAATTAAATAAATAAATACTTATTTAAATATAAATAACTTCAAAGAGTTTTTATTTGTATCCATAAAATAATAATAAAACATGAAAACACTGGCGCATTACTTAGAGAATTACCTAATACATATGTAGTGAGGTGTTAAAAATTGAGGTGCCAACTTATTAAGCATTAAAGATTTCTACTTACAATTAAGATTAAGAACAAAAAAACAACAACTGGAGCATATCTGACAATTTGTGAGAAGTTCGTAAATAAAGTGGTAAAGTTAGGTAAAGTGAGAATATGTTGAAGGTATTCACTACGAGTAATATGAAGAGAAGGTTTTTGCAATAGCGCTTGGGGAGAGAAGGGCACGCAGCTATCCCAAATCAGCCTAACCTCAATAAAGAAAAACCCCATCTCCCGGTGGGTGTTGTGGCAGAGAATCGGGAGGGGAGGAATTTTTTTATAACTGAGATTCGTACAGAATCTGTGTTAATTTTTGGTAATCCTTGTTAATCTTGATTGGTATTAATCGTTTATCCTCCTTTGTCTCTAGGCAGTCCCGTTAATCTTCGATAATCTTAGTCTTCCGTAATCCATAGTCCTTATTATTCATACTTAATTCATGTTAATCATTGTCGATCATTGGTATTAATCGTTGATCCTCTTTAGTCCATGCTGAGTTTCTCTAATCGTTTCAATCATCTTTTCATTTATATTAATCATCGTTAATCCTTAGTATAAATTGTTAATCCTCATTATTCCATGTTAATCTTAGGTAATATTTGGTAATCCTTGTTAATCATCATTACTTCTTTTAATCCGCAACGTTGGTGATCCTTTGTTTCTGTTAATTTTAATTATTTTCCGTTAATCATCGTTAATCTTTGGAATGAATGGTTAATCATCGTTAGTCCGGTTAATATTCGGTAATCCTTGTTGATCACCATTACATCCTTTTAATCCTCATCGATCATTGGTATTAATCGTTGATGATTCTTAGTTTTGTTAATGATAACTACTCTTAATCATCAATAATTCTTGAAAATCCTCCCCCAATCATTCGAATGAATGGTTAATCTTCGTTAGACCCGTTAACACTCAGTATTTCTTGTTAATCACCATTACTTCTTGTTAATCCTCCTTGACCTTTGGTATTAATCGTTGATGTTCTATGGTTCCTGTTAATCTTCAGTACTCTTTGTTAATCATCATCAATTCATGTTAACCTCGCCCTCCTTGGTATACATTACTAATCCTTGTTAGCGCGTGTTGCTCTTCGGTAATCTTTGTCAATATTCTTTAATCTTTTTAAGCATCATTATTCATGTTAATCCTCCTCGATCATTGGTATTAATCGATGATCTATCTTCTTTAGTTCCTGGTGATCTTCTCTAATACTTTTAATCATAATTTAATTCCGGTAAACCATCGTCAGTTATTATTATGAATTGCTAATCTTCGTTAATCCTTGTTAATGCCTTAAAAGCCACACGTATATTTTTATGATTATTTTTTAAATAAGTCCACCCTAAATATACAGGGTGTGTCTTCTATCTCTAACACGTTTTAATTACTTATAACTTCACATATCTTTGATCCGTTTAGATAAAATAATTATGCATTGATATAAAAAGATGTTCACTGTATCATTATATTAACACCTTTAAACTATTCAAGTTTTATCTAAATCGGTCGATAATTCGTGAAGCTATAATTACAGGGTGGGCAAAAAGTCCCGCTACAATTCAAAAGCAATGACTTTTATAATTATTTAATAAATGAAATAATGTTTCTGTATATTACAATATATTATTGATAATTTTATTCGTTAGATTATATGAAGATGTTAAACAATTGTTAGCCATTTAGGAGAATTGTCATGAATTTTTCCAATGGTAGCACGATTTTTCGTCCCCCCCCCTCCCCTGTACAAAAGTGAAATCTGGGAATATATATTTTCTCCTGAACAAAATTACACTTACCCATGATTAACAGGAATGTAGAGGATTAACGATTCACGCAAAGGATTGACGAGGATTAATGGAAAATAAATGATGATTACAAGGATTAAAGAAAATCAAAAAGGGCTAAAAGGATCAATGAAGATTAATAGGAAGTAATGATGATTAAGAAAGATTACAGAAGACTAAGATTACCGAACATTAACAAAGATTACCCCCTATTCGAGGGTGCTAATTATTTCCCTGCAACGCTATATAGTGCTCTTTGTTTTTACAGGAGCGGCGACCACGGAAAAAGTAGTTAAGCATGTGCGTGGATCTACCAGAGAGGAAGACTGCTCCGAATTCTTGGACAAAGTACGTTGGCAATTTACCTCCCGATACCTGGTAAAGGAGGTAATGATTTCGGAAGTTCGGAAAAAAATAATTCACAACTTGGTCTCTCTTTTGCGGGAACCAGTTGTTAAAAAGAGAGATAATTACCACTGTACTCATCTTCACCCATCATTGACCAAATTAATCTTTGGTTTTAGCGGCCCAACTTAGGCAGATGACTACTTAAGTCCCAGACTGACCCCCCTGCGCCAATCGACGCGAGATGTGAGGGGCCATTGCCATTCATGTTTCTTCCCCACTATTTATCACTTTTCAAGTCATAATTGGGGTCATTGGAGGAAGCTGGTTTGAGAAATAGTCCACAGTAGATGTAGATACCAATGTCAGAAACTTTTCCGGACAAGAGACAGAATGCAACCTCCGCTGCTCATTACAGCGGGGGGCCACACAGGACTACAGAGAGACTTCACAACCGTCTCTGTGCATGATGGAAGCAGTCACGATTAAAAGACCATCGGGAAGGCAACGTCGTCAGTAAGTCCATCATGAGTCACCCCACAAGAAGATTCCCCCGGATTCATCCCATCGATCTATCATTCATCATCAGGCAATAATCCTTTCCATCCAAGTAAATCAACTGGCACGATATATTACTCTTAAAATACACGTACATCCCATTATTGAGTATATAACTGCTAAAAGAAAACTAAGACTCAACAACGAGGAAGGATTTCACACACACAGGCCAGAGGGGTTGAAAACAGCATATAATGGCGTCTCACCCCGGCACAAGAGTCCCCCTGAGGACCATTGATGGACATCAAAAGCCACAGCAGGGCAAAGTCTTGGAGACAGTTTCGGGAAGCTAAACGTAACTATACTAGGGCTAATCGTGAACCCTGCTGGACACGTCACCATATGTGAAAGGAAGACAGACGTGGAAACCATAACGAAAGAGACCAGGCAGCGAGTAATGAAGGAGATAAATCTCCAGCCCCCCCCCCCCCCCCCATGCCCACACACACAGATTCAAGCACTTTGGAGAGTGTCTGCAGGCGGCAAGACCCATGGATAGGGCAGCACTCAAAAGAAGAGATAGCTGGAGAGATCATAAAAGGGAAGTCAGTCGAAAAGTAGGCAGAGGAGACAAGGAGGGCAAACACCTCCTACGTCCAAGCAGCGAAAGCCGCCCCAGCCAGAGTTCTCGAGCCCTAGCAGAAGACTGTAAAACGAGAACTCGACGAAGATTCTCACGTGCATTTTATATGCACACATGAGGAGCCTAACACAGCCAAGTACCTTCTTAAAGATACTCAACCTTATAATGAAAAAGAACGGTATGTCGGAATTGTGGTTTCCGGACGCTCCCCCATCGGGAGACATTCTGCAGCTACAGTTATACCAAAGGCCACTTCAGAGGCACCAGCTACCCCATTTTCAAGTGAAGAAGCAAGAATCAATGAAACAACCACAGTGGCATCGCCAGGCCTCATAAGTTCCATAAGGAAGGATCCGAGAGTAGAGGCCCAAAGGCTCTGGGAAAAGATAGACAAAAAAAAAAACGCGAGGAGAATAAAGCAAGCGGAAGGCAATCTTTCAAGCTACTCATATACCTCTGATTCAGACGTTGATGAGGCCAAGCTTGAGCCTCCCAAGAACTCCATGAGATAAAAAAAATAGGAAGAAGGTTTCGAAACAAATATTCAAGTACGATGGAGAAGAGATCGACCTCAAGATCTTTGCTACGGAGCGAGCATCTTTCCTGGAGAAGCCTACAACTTGGGAGGTGTACCAGAGAATCCGATACAACAAATACAAACGGAACTATTCAACCCAAGCCCAGGAATCAGAAAATGAATCCCTCCACGCAGAAAAAGTACAACTACACAGGGACTCCTGCTTCACCCTCACTGAAGCAGATTACAAAAAAAATCCTGAACGGGAAAGCCCGCAATGGCTGTTAAAAGAACTAAAACAAGCAAACACACTCGCACACAAACACCAACAGAGAAAACCTTAACAACACACTCAAAATACTGACACTGAATGTGGATGGATGGGAAGGAAAATCCACTCTCTATGGTAACATATTCCGCACAGTGGACCCAGGTATCATCCTCAACTCAGAAGACGATGTCAACACTATCACAGACAAAATAAAAAATATATAACTACATCCTCATTCACCATGGCAGCTGCCTACCAGCTGCCCCGCCGCCAATACCTGCCGATTAACAACTTCCTCACCCTTTTCGGGAATGGGAGATGGCGTTGCTAGGAGGCGACCTAGACGCCAGATGCCCAGCTTCTGTTTACGGTCGCACTGATCAAAAAGGAACAAATCTGGAGCTAGTGCTCGAAAGAGACAGACTCCAGAGAGTCGGAACAGATTTTCCGACCTTCTTAACACACCGTTCGGCATCAAAACCGGACATAGTGTTAGCGAGCAGAAACTTCCCCTTCAACATCAGCAATGAACCAAAATCCGTGGTCCCAAGCGATCAAATCCCAATCATCACCATAATCTCGCTTTCGCCAATGCTCAAGCCCGTCCCACTTAGGAAAAGTGATGTAAAGCTAACTGATCTGAGCAATGCAAGTCTCGAGGAAATAATTGAAGAGATAAACCAAATCACCGATCTCCTCATTCTTGCCGACGATAGATGCGTCCCTAGAATTTTGTATAGGTGGACGGACGAGATGAGAGATATCGCCCGGGAACATAGAGAAATCTATGAGTAAATCGGCAGTACAGGCACAAACCTGAAAAGAAGAGCCCGAATGGGACAACTAAGTGAGGAGCTGAAAAACATTATCTTCGAGAAACAGAGATATCTAGAACGATATCATTGGTAGACTAGACAGGTAAAACAATCCTGTATTTTTTAACAACATCCCAAAACTTAGGGGATTGCCTCCTAAATCCAGAACCCGAGTGAAAGACGGCAATGGCATCATCCTTGAGGATCCAGAATCTCTAGAAAGAAGATTCAGGAATCACTGGAAAGAGATTTTTGCAATATCCCCTGAGGAAAACGACGACCTTGACCAGGAATTTAAAAACCATCTGCTCAGTGACTTCAGCACGATGATACATAGGACCCATCCACTTCCGCAAGTATATCAAAAAAGAGAAATTTTTAACCATGGGTGCGCCATCACCATTGAAGAGACCATGACTACCATTAGGTCCTTCAAACAGAGGGCGCCCGGCTGGTCTTGGCTAACGAAAAATAGCCTCATGAATGCCCCGGACAATTTTTTCAGGGGCTAGTTAACACCAGGAATGCAGCCCGGAATACCTGATACTTCCCTGATGGGTACAAGATGGATAAAATCATCTTTATCATGAAAGGGAACAAGCCCCTAGACCAGGTGGCTAACTATCGCCCAATCTCTCTTCTGGAGATACTCGGAAAGATTTTCGAAAAGATTATAGCCGAAAATCTACAAGCTCAACTGAGCGAATTAGCAGCGCACAACCCCCAACATCACGGGTACCGTCCAAAAAGGGCCACACATACAGCCCTGGCGCTCCTAACTGAGAAAATCGCATATTGCCAAGCGAAAGGGTACTATGTAGATATAGTGGTGAGGGACGTGCAGAAAGCCTTCGACAAGATAGGGCTGGAAGGAGATAAATACAAGATCCTAAACCTCCAACTAGACCCGGTCCTGGAAAGGATCCTCTGTGACTTCGGTATGAAAAGAATGGCCTGTCTCATGATCGAGGGATACAAAGGACCTGAGTTCGAACTTAAAGCGCGCATTCCCCAGGGAAACTGTCTGAGCCCACTGCTCTACCTGGTGTTCACCATCGACCTCCCAACTCTAGTGCACTGGGACATGATGTATCTTTACAATTCGCAGATGACCAGACAAATCGCAAGGGCACAGGCAACTCGAACGATGGCGGAAATCTCTAACATCAACCAATACGAGAGAGGATGAAAAATCAGAACTAACGGGAAACAAGTTCAAGATCGTCCCTTTGAGCCACCGGTTGACGTGGCCCATCATGATAGATGGGAGGAGATATGGCTACTCCGTCGAAGGCACAGTCCTGGGCCTAAAAATCTTCGACCATAGATATTCAAGGAACTACACGGAGAGACAGAATCTTGCAAGGAGAGGAAACTCCAAGCTATACAGATTTAGAGATCTTAGCTCGGCGAACATTAGGAAGATATACCTAATGTTCATCCAATCTAAGCTCATCTACACTGCCGTAGCGACTCAAGTGGCCAACAGGTCCTCAATGAGAAAACTCCAACGGGTGTAGAATTCCGCGTCCCTCTATAGGAGTCTGCACAGAAGACAAAGTTTGGAGCCTGCCAACGTCGCGACTCAGAAACTGAGTTCTGGACAACACTGATCGATGATATCATTCCGGAGCGGCAGGAAACGGGAGGCAGTATCAACATCCCAGCCAGACTGCGGGTAAAAGCTGCTCGCGGTTGAAGATTCCCTAGCACCTGGCTCTGTTTCGAGGAGCACATACTACCAATATTCAATTAAAACACTAACATATACGGCGAAGAAAGAGCATGACACTAAGAAACAAACGAGAAACCAAAACAAACGAAATACTAATAACACAGCTTCGAGGTAAACTGCTGAACTCAACCGCCTACAAAGGCTCGAAAGCTCAAAGGTAACCAAGAAGAATAAGTATACAAGACAATCAAGACAAACAAAAGAACAGAGAAAAACACGAGGAAATGTTATACATAAAGACATATACAGCAAGTACACCAGACAAAAATAGCAAGCTAAAAAACGTAAATAAATAAAGGAAAGCGATGCCCTCATCGCCAGGACAGAAACTCTACCCTCCCTCTTTTTTCACCAACTATCTTCTCTTACTATCCAAATTTTCTTCCACTATTGAGTACATCAGGAACGAAGAATCCACCGCTTAAACAGCCTTGGTTCACAACACGTACAGCTTAGATAAAGGAGGAACGCGCAAAGGAACTCACCGTTAATTCATCGAGAAAATTAGCAGTCAGTATTGCTGACTAATTTACACTGAAAATGCAATATTACGAAGCACAGCAAAAAGAACTTAAAGAATGCCCATTTTTCAATCTCAATTTTCATTTTCACTTTTTTCTCATTCATCTTTTCCGCTTCCACACCCAAAATCCTTGTATAAAGGAAGGCACTTAAAAGAGAGATAAATTATTTCTCCGGTTAGTCATTAATATATAATGCCGCTAATTACCCTCTCCCATGTAGGTTTTCATCACAACCTCGTCCCAACTATGCAATGCAGTAGCAATTGCATAATTGTGGCCACGGAAGGAAGCAGGTTTGAGGAAAAGCCCACTGTTAGATACGAGTGCCGGAGGCACTCACGAACAATAGGCCGGGTTGCAACTTCTGCTGGGGAGTGTAACCAATTCACTGGTAGGGGTCCGCTCAAGACCACTGAGAGACACGCCACCGTCTCAGTGTATGGTGGAACCAACGGCGCATTTTATATTCCCTCGAGACGGTGACACCCACGGTTTACGATGGTTAATTCAGCGCTAACCACCAAAACATCGGTCACTTTTTACCCCCTCTAGAGGAGCCCACCCGGGTCCATCCATCCACGCATTATTATCATAAATGCAATGAGAGCCAAAATAGCACAGGCGGGGCCATATGGAGGAAGAGGGATCTCACACTATACAAATGAAAAACAACACGGCGTACAAAAGATTGCCGCTGAGAACTGAACCCTGAAAAGCGACACCTGAATGAGGAATACTCATTATAACTCTTTACATAGAGCTTAAAATGCCTCTCACTAAGCTTATCGACGTACCGAATAGATACATCGGCCCCCGTCAAAAGCAAGATAATGTGGGACGTTTGGTGGCACCGGGCGGGTTAAAGGCGCTAAACAATATTGGTCTAGTCCCAAAATTGCCGCCTCAACTGCTAGCCAACCCATCGTTCATCTATCGGAATGTAGACCTCTATGTGGGGTCACACACCAAGGACGAATTAAAGGGAGAACTCAAGAGGGAAAACCAACACCTGATGATCACAGAGCTCATAAAATTTGTACACCACACACACGCGTTGGAAGTTGTATGTGCCACAACAGACAAGGCCAACAGAGCGACGAAGAAAGGAATTTTAGCATTCGGTATGAGAATACCGCCCAAGTTCGAGATTTATAAATGCCGGGCCTCTTTCCATCATTACGCTATCAAAGAACACATAACATGAAACTACCCTAAAAAAAGAATTACAAAATTCTGTTCTGAATGCGGGAAGGAAGGTCACATTTTCCGCGAATGCACAGAGGAAACTAAAAGGTGCATTAACTGCCAGGGGCCGCACAAGACATTGGCCAATAACTGCCCTAAACGAAAGTAAATAATCAATAGAAAAGAACAAGAAAACAAGAAGGAAAGGGAAAAAAAATATTCACCAAACCTATGCGAACGAACGTAGCAAAACCTACCTTGAAAGAACTAAAGGAAACACAGAAGCAAAAACTCAATATCAACGTGAACGAAGGAACAGAACTGGAAATACTCGCGTGCATAATGTTCGAGCATGTCCATAATATCGCTCAGCCAAGAACATTCGAGGACAGATTAAACCTCTTACTAGAAAACAACGGACTGAGGAAAATGAGATTTCCGCCCTTCGGCTTTAATATACGGACTCACGGCGGGTAAAACACCGGATCTGAAAGATATGCTGGAAATATGAGCCACCATAGCGGATGAACGAACGAACGAAACAGAAGACACGAATGAAGGAAGAGAAGAAAACAAGGAAACAGATAATTCTAGCGAGGAACGGGAAATTGCAAAGAAAAATAAGACGCTCAAAATATTAAGAAAAGAAAAAACACGAAGGAAAGTACAGACACAAACTCTTCAAGAGACACCAGAATAGAAAATGAAAATGAAGAAGGATGCAGGTACGAAGCGAGGCCTACTCCCTGCCAAAAGCATCAAAGCCAGCGGATATAAAAAAGGAATTGAACAAGGAAGGTGCAAATGGAGAAGTTACGGGACACGAAGAAACATCCATAAAAGAAACTAATAGAAGAGAACCGTTATGGGGGGTCGTCAGTTATGTGGGAGTTAGGTAAATGGTATAGTTATATGACAAAGTTATCAGTTATATAGGTTCTGACGACGGTGAATCAATGGTATGTGAATGAAAGATGTTTCTGTAAACCATCACCTTAAGAGGGAGTGACTAGTTTCAGTTTATAGGTGAAGGATGGCGTTACGGCGAATTATTTATCTGACTGCAAGGATAAATGATATTACGGTGTTCTTCTACTTCGCTGGGCTTATCGAAGGTTCAAGACAAAGATGGACATACGAAAATAAACTCTTTATTCTAATAACGGAATATGATGATGCAAGCGGCGCGACACGGGGCGTAATAGGCGGGAGACTAGTAGTCTATATAAAGGGCCTTTCAACAAGGACGCTCGAGCTTTGTCAGACGATAGTAGCCATGTTGTTAAAGCAACATCTGACAACCTCACTGTCAACTGTTCAGTAGTACTTGGCAAGTTACGATGAAAGGTTATAGCGTTATACAGCGTGTGCAAATCATCAAATGTTATTATCAAAATCAGTGCTCCGTTCGACAAACGTTCCGTGCATTACATGATTTCTATCCTCTTGAGTGACGAGGCCCATTTTTGGATGAATGGATTTGTGAACAAGAAAAATTGTCGGATTTGGGCCGGAAACAATCCACATGAGATACACCAGCACCAATTGCATCCCAACAAAGTCACTGTTTGGTGCGGATTTTCGTCTAACGGAATCATCGGTCCATATTTTGTGGAGAACGAAGATGGGATTGCCATAGCCGTCAACGGCGAGACCTACAGATCGATGATCAGCAACTTCTTGTGGCCTCAACTGGATTATATGCCTGATATGGATACTAACGACATGTGGTTCCAACAGGACGGCGCTACGTGCCACACTTCGCACGCCACGATAGACATTTTGCACCAGCGATTTCAGGGCAGGGTCATCTCGCGCGGCATCGACGTCAACTGGCCACCGAGATCATGCGATTTAACGCCATTAGACTACTTTCTTTAAGCTACCTTAAATCGCAGGTCTATGAGAATAACCTGCAAACAGTTGATGTCCTCAAAGTCAACATAACGAACACCATCCAGCAAATTTAGCCAGATTTATGCGACAAAGTCATCGAAAATTGGGCCTCCCGAATACGTTCCACCAAGCAAAGCCGCGGCGGACATTTGAACGACGTCATATTCCACACTTAATGCCATAAAATTTACTTTCAAATTTAAAATAAATTGAGTGCATATATCACACACAACTTGTATTATTTACATTTGAAAATTGAGCGACCTTATTGAAAGACCCTATATTATCAACGCGAGTACGAGTTAAGGGCGAGACAAGACTAAGTGGATTTAGGCGGGAGCGTGAACGTGAACGAATTCGTTACTATCCTCTGTCTTCCTCTTTCTTATCTAATTTATATGTGCGCTCTTAATGCAGAGGGCGTAGCGTGGAGATGACTGTAGTGACTACATTGGAATTCTGGTGACCATCAACCAAAACCCAATACAGGTCCCAGTCCGACTAAGGAAATCCAACAAAAGGACGAACTGGGAATCATATACAGCAATGCTGGAAGGTTATGTTTACCCAGATATGGATGGGAAAAGCACTGAGGAGCTGGAGGACACGGTTAGAAACGCCAACAAAACAATCATCGAAGCAGACGAAAAATGCGTACCAAAAATTAGATACATAACTCTCCCTCACCCGAAATGGACAGAAGAAAGGAAGAGGAAAGCGAGACAGATTAAGAGAAAATACATAGAAATAAAAGGAAATGGAACAAACCAGCAGAAAATTAAAGAACTGAAGCAATTAAAGTGGGAAATGATCTTCCTTATCGTAGAACAGCAAAGTGATCAATGGAAAGAGTTAAAAAAGAATGTGGAAAATATTGAAAATCCATGCGAGACATGGAAATTGATGCGTACAAGAAAAGGTAGACCAGCCAGAAAGCAAACTAAAATAATAAATGTACAAGGAGAATATCACAAAAACAATGATATTGGTCTCTCCAGAGAACTTTTTCGAAACGATGTTTAGTTCCGAATGCTCTCGTTAGTTAGAGTTTAGTTTATGGGTTGTTTTGGGAGATGTTTGATAGTTCTGAAATCGATAGAATGTTATGAGTTTGAAGAACCGAAAGTTAAAATGAATTTAGGCGAGAGAAGAGGCCAAATGAGTTTAAGGGTTTGATGAGAATTCAAGGGAACTCGCAGAACCAATGCGAGAAAGTGGGTATAAAAGCTTATCTTGCTAGAATAACGACGGGCGAGAACCTACTGTAAGAGAGGAGTCGTTCAAGGTTGGACATTGGACATTGGACAAAATAAGAGATGAAATATAGGTAGAATTAGAGAGAGAATAGTAAGAGAGTAAAGTGGTTAAAGGGTGAGTTTAAAGAATAGATGGTGTGTAGGAGAAAGAATAAAAAGATCCCTGGTGAAAGGGTAGCTCTGTCAATGTGAAGTTTTGTGTGTTCTTTGTGGTTGTCTAGTGTATTTTTGATAAACTATGAATTACAATCCATAGTTTATATAATTAAATTAAACATGTTTAATTCAATTATGATTACGATCCTACTGATCGGTTGATTGCTTAAGGCATTCAAGCCTTTATTTTTGGCGGGGTTTTTATTCCCGCTATGACTTTAGTAAAAGTTTTGAAAGGTATTGATTTATTAATTAATTACTTAATATGATTTTTGAAAAAAGTGAAAGTGAAAAATTATTTTATTTTTGCGTTTTTCAAGTGGTTTTTAATTTGAATTGAATATTCTAAAGGAACCTGCGAATTACTTCGTATTTTGTCAGTTCTGTCAGGTGTATTTTGGGATTACGTCATTGTCTGTCTGTAGCTTGCTACTTCTAAAAGGTCTTTTTTGTCGGTCTGCTTCGATTTCTAAGTGTGTACGAGAGAATTCAGGGGTCAAGCGGGCGCCAATGGCCTGCCATATCCTCTTAGCCCTCTCGTGGAGCGCCACATTGATCGGAGTTAATCCAACCGAGTCGTGGAGCTCCCTTTGTCTTTTATGTTCTCTTCTTCGGGTATTTGTAATAAGTAGAACCGCTTTGTTCTGGATGACTTGTAGTTTCGCAATGTGGGTCATGGCGCTCGCGTTCAGCGGCACCGGGGGGTACAAGAGTCTCGAACGAATGCACGCATTGAATATCTTGAGTTTATTTGAGCGAGTTAGGTCCATGAACCTATAAAACTCCCTCAAATCTCTCTTGCTATTCGCGACTGTCCGCTCGATATGACACTTGTATCCCCCTGTGGTGATTTTGAGCCCCAGGACCGTCCCTTCTGAGCAGTAGGGGATTCTCTCCCCCTCTACCCGTATATCGTTGAAGGTCTTGCGAAACATGGGAATTATTTTGAATTTTGGGGCATTGGTCGAAATCTTCCATTTCCTCTCGAAAGAGTTGATGTTGGAAATCTCCCTAGCCGTATTTCTCGCCATAAATTCCCTGTGAACGTAGGCGGCTGTACAAATTTGCGATATATCGTCAGCGAACTGAACGTATATCGTACCTTCGGAAAGAGGTTGTGGTAGGTCACGTGTATATATGTTGTATAAAAGGGGGGAGAGACACCCTCCTTGTGGGACCCCAGATTCGAGCTCGAACTCGGGGCCTTTGTGCTCTTTGATCTGTATATACGCTCTCCTCTCCATTATATAATCGCATAGAATCCCTTCAAGAATGGGGTCGAGGCCTATTTGCAGGATCTTAAATTGCAAGCCTCTCTTCCAAACCTTGTCAAATGCTCTTCTGACATCGCGGAGCACCAGGTCGGCATGCCTTTTACTTGCCTTGATCTTTGCAAGCTTTTCCGTAATAACGGCTAGTGCCGTGTCAGTCCCTCTTTTCTTTCTGAAGCCGTGCTGCTGCTCGTTATGCAGGTTGGCTTCGTCAAGAAAAGAGTTGACCCTGTTTGCCAATATCTTCTCGAAGACTTTGCCAGCAAATTCTAAGAGAGATATCGGTCGGAAGTTTGCAGGGCAGTCCGGGGGCTTTCCCGATTTGGGAAGGAAGATCATTTTGGCCACTTTCCACTGGTCGGGAAAATAGCCTGTGTTCAGAGCGGCATTCATGATGTTAAGTAGCCCACTCAGAACATTAGGCGGGGCCTTAATGAAATTCTCCCTGGTCAGCCTCGTGGTACCCGGTGCTCTTTGACGAAAGGATTTTAGTGCGATGGAGAGCTCTTGGGCAGTTATTTTACTCCCATAGCCCTCCATCGCTCTTTCCTGCGACACACAGTGATGAGGGGAGGTTTTATGTATTTGTGTGTTTAACTGTTGGATAATGTTATTTTCGAAATCGAGGTCATAGTTGTCGTTTTCTTCGGGGGTAATTTTAAAGATTGAGGACCAGAACGTCCTAAAAATTTCCTCAATCTCTGTATTCTCGTCAATTTCTTTCTCGTCATGTTTGAGTACAATTTTCTTTTGAGGGGGTTGTCCTTTTAAACGTCTGTATGTCTGCCAAAAAGTCCGTGAGTCTCTCTCTATGTCAAGTCCCTCAATTAGTCTGTTCCATACCTGTATTTGTTCGTCTGTAATGAGTGTCTGAAGTTCGTCTTTTATCTGTCTTATGCGTCTATGGGTATTGTGGTTGGGGCCTGTCAGCGCTATTACATTGGACAGGTCTCTATATTCTTGGGCCAGGGCTTTCATGGGGGGGTCCAAATAGGAGCTGGAAGGGTTTTATATTTAATGCGGGGAATGCTATTTTTATCTGCTTTTATAAGGAGGTCGGTGATCTTATCCAGCTCTTCATCTATTTCTTCTAAATTAGCGTCAATTAAAGGGTCTGGGGTATAATTTAGAAGATAATTTTTGTAGCTTTCCCAGTCTGCCTGCTTATAGCTTTTGCGTTCCGGGATTGCAATTTGAATGGGGTTTACGCTAATTGTGATTTTAATTGCCTGGTGGTCACTTGAAATAATGGGGCCTGGTTCAATGTAATAGTTATATGGAAACCTGATACTGGATAAAACAATATCAGGCTTCGTTGCTGCATAGCCTGTAATGTATGTCGGGAATTCTGGTCCGATTCTAGTCCCGTATTTTCTGTCAAGTAGGACTTCAATGTTTCTACCTGCATTGTTGTAGGAGGTATACCCTGACGCTGCACACCTTGCGTTCAGATCTCCAGCAAAGATTGCATTTTTCTTATGGCTGAAGACCTGTAGAAGGTTGTGCAGGGGTACATAGCCGCGTCTTGGGGGTTGGTACCCCGTGGCCACGACTAGACCCCCCAGGGTAGTGCCTACCTCAATGGCAAGGTAAGATTCATCTAAGTCGGGTAGTCTTTTGTATTTTAAACCTTTTTTGACGGCTATTGCGCAGCCGTCATACCGTTCCTGACTGTGATTTTTGCTTATGACGTCGTATTGAAAAATTTTTATTTCTTTATGTTCAGTCATTCCGTGTTCATTAATCAGTATAATGTCGGGGTCACTTTGTCGCAGAATGTTGCCATAGATGGAACCTTTTCCGTCCCATCCATTAACATTCATTTGTATTACTGTTAGTCTGTTGGTCAATTTGAGTAATGTAGGTTCTTTTAGTGTATGGAGTTAAAGTAGACGCTTATTCGCGATCTACTTTAGCCCCGTGTGGTGTATTGGGCGGGGTGCGCTCCCTGCCGTTTCTTTTTTTTCTAAATTCAGTGTCGGTGATTGTGTAAAAACAGTCCGTGGCCAGCTTAACCTTATTTTGAGAGAGGGCTTCCTCAACCTGTCGCTCCGGTGCCTCATCGGAGCATTCCCATTTGTATCGTCCGGTCCTAAGACCTTCCGACACTTCACGGGAGTCCAATTCAGTTGGGAATGGGGCAGATTCAGGGGCGTACAGTTTAAGGTTAAAGCCTCTTGATTGGTACTTAAGCTGGTGCTCCCTTCCTCGTGATGAGGAGGTAGACCGTGGGCCGCGAGTTTTTGAGATCTTTCTCGACCTAGGGGACCTGATCTCCTTGGGTCGGACTGCCTCTTTTGTTGGTGTGGGTGTGGGGGTGTGTGTATTTGTTTTTTGTGGTGTGGATTTTTTGGGTGTGAGTGGCGCCTGTTCTTGTGTTTGTGTTTCTTTAGGTTTGTTCAGTCGGGGGTCCCGTGAGATGGCTGTGTTTGGGGTCTGAATCTTCTGGCACTTCTCTTGGCATTGAGGAGCTACGGTTATTCTCATAACCTCCTCTGAAGGGGGGTTATCGGGGAACCACATCTCGCTAAGCCCGTTTTTCAAGAGCATACGATTAACTTCTGTGGCAAAGGTACCAGGACGTGTTATATTTTGTATGTGTGCATAATATATGCAGCACATAATTTTCGTGGTGTTCATTTTCGATGTGTAGGTATTGTTTCTGGTTTTGGTTGTTTGATTCGGCGATGGCGGCTTTCGCTACTTTAGCGTAGGTGAAGTTAGCTTTCTTTTCTTCCGATTCACGTTTGAGCTTGCTCTGATTGCTCATTTCCTGCTTTTTAATCGGACATGCCATAGACATGGTCCGGTGAGGGCCTGAGCAATTAAGACATTTGGTGGTATTGTTCTTACAGTCACGCCAAAAATGGTCACGACCGGCGCAAATGGAGCACAACTTAAGGTCTTTGTTTTCAGGGCAGTTGGACGTGGCGTGTTTGTTGTATTTGTAGCACCTGAAGCACATTTGCAAATCAACAAACTCCTCACGTTCCATCTGCTCTGGGCAAACTCGCACGTTGAAGAGAAGCAATCCATTATCCTTTGCCTTCTGGGCCATAGCCGTGTCTTCGAATACCACTTTGAATACGTGTGTGTATGTTTTAAATTTGAAGACTTCCGCTACCTTTGCCCATTCGTGGTTGTTCTCGATTTCCCTTTTGATTTCGTCAGCCGAGTGGCTCCCAACCCAGGGGTCAAGGCGCCTGCAGATCAAACTGCGGTGGGTCCTTATTTGTGGTGGTGTTTGTGGTCTTAGGTTTATTGTTTTCAGGCATTCAACGGCTTTCCCGGAGGTCAAGGCTTCACAGTCAGCCTCCCTCGCGCAGATAGCCGAGTAACCATTATTCAAGTCTACCAGTCTTACTAAAGCGATTCGCAGGGATCCATAAACCGTTTCAAAAACCTTTTCACGATCAGGTTTCGGGCCCTCCGAGAGGACCCGAAGAGTTATTCGCAGGGTTTCTCTCATGTTATGTACATCCTATGATGCGTTACAGTTTATTATGTTTGTAATGTTCACTGTGTTCACTTTTGTTTTGTTTCTAGACGGAAAGAGGTGAGAAAGAAAAAGAGGGTTCAATGTCCCAAAAAAATTTTTACTTTACCTCAAAAATGACTTTTTTCCAGGCAAGCGGGTGGGTCGGGGAAGGTTTTGGTCTCCGTATCCACGAAGGAGCGAAGAGTTCTTCCTTAACCGTATTTCTATTTGTAAAGCAGGTAGTCCACTGAATTCCGAAGTATCCTGCTACTATCAGCAAGTAGGGTCACGCTGTTCACTTTTCTCGCTAAAAATTCACTTTTATTGAGAATCTGTATAATTTTGCTGTCAAAGCGGGAGGGGTCTGCTCATGCAAGCAAGGCAGTCTGAAGTCGTTCAAGGTGCCGCAAACTTAGGACGTTTTCTGATCGGCCGAGTCCAAGAGTTTGAGCCTTTTGAGTTTGATAGTTCTTTGTTCTTCAAGCTTCGGAACGGTTCTGCGCAGAGTTTAAGTTTTGAGAGGAGTTTTAGAGAGTTATTCCTCTTTCTAACATCGGGACTGTTGTGTCTGGAGGCCCCTCTGCAAGTGGGTTTTCAAGGAAACGAAAGGGGGGGAAGATTAAGGTGAGAGGAGAGCGGTGGCGGCAGGCATCTAGACCCTCCCCCCCTCACCAATCGGGACTACCGTGCTCGATCGACAACGAACAGCGCGGCCACAGAGAGAGTGGAGGGGATGATAATGGCTGTCCAGAGAGGGGGGATATATATATATATATATATATATATATATATATATATGAATGCAATAAACCACATTGAAAGAGAAAACTGAATAATTTTGTTCTTACAGTAATGCTTCCCTGCACGGATTTTTTTCGAAAAAAGGTAATAAATATTACTGTAAGAAAAAAATTTATTCCGTTTTCTCTTTCAATGTGGTTTATTGCATTCATCTTCATCATTCTCTCGCGCTACTTTGAGAGATATTGTATACATTTGTTTATTTACCACGCGTTTAACTATTCCTCATTTATTCTTTGAATTCCCAATTAATTTTCTATTTCTTTCATAGTTTCCGTTCGAACTTGCGAAATGTGTTCCTTAAAAGCTATTCTATTCAGAGAATTTTTGGTTTCTGCGTAGGGTATGTACTAACGGCATACTTTTAACTGTGATCAAAGCGGTGCTCGCTGCCTCACTGTTCATGGTTCGAATCGCTTCCCTGCACGGATTTTTTCGTAAAAAAGGTAATAAATATTACTGTAAGAAAAAAATGTATTTCGTTTTCTCTTTCAATGTGGTTTATTGCATTCACCTTTATCATTCTCTCGCGCTACTTTAAGAGATATTATATATATATATATATATATATATATATATATATATATATATATAGAGAGAGAGAGAGAGAGAGAGAGAGTGTGTAACAAAGACTAACAAGGAGTAATAAGGAAAAGAGGTACATTTGAGTGAACACTTGAGCAGGTGCAGTCCTCGAAAGGGTCAGATTGACGCTCTCGAAGAGCACTCGCGCCACGCTTCAAGTCTTCAAGCGGCTATTTTTCAAGATTGTCTAGTCTCGACTTGAACTGTTGAATATAATTGCTATTGACAACTTCAACTGGAAGTGCTTTCCAAGTGCCGCAGATGCTATAAGTGAAAATTTCCCACACAGATCACGCTGGTAACGCTTCAGCTCAAGTTTGTAGCCGTGATTTCTTGTTCTGCTCTGGCTAAGCTGGATAACATCACTGTAGTCTACAATGTCGAAACCTCAAAGTATTTTGAACAGTAGTGGTCCCAGGACAAAACCTTGAGGAACACCGCTAGTAACGGGCACCCACTCAGAAGCCTGTCTATTCAGCACCACCCGTTGCCGTCTGCCACTTAGCCAGTTCTCTATCCATCTTGCTACATTTACGTCTATGCTCAGCGAACACACTTTCCTGAGGAGGCGGCGGTGTGGTACCTTTTTGAAGGCTTTTTGAAAGTCTAAGTAGACAACATCCACCGCCTTATCCCGGTCGTGCTCACTGAAAACAAAGTGGAAGAATTCCACAAGATTCGTTACGCATGAACGTTTCCTTCAGAATCTGGGCTGGGAACTCCTTAATCGCAAGTTGGACTCTAAATATGACGTCATTTTGTCCACCATGATGCTTTCCATGAGTTTACCGACTATTGAGGTTAAGCTAATAGGTTGGTAGTTCGACGGCTGGCTAGGGTCTCCTTTCTTGAAGATAGGAGTCACCTCCGCTTCACGACACTTCTCTAGAAGCGCATCCGGTCTGGATTGACATGTTGAAGATTGTGCTCAGATGTCGTGACACTTCATCGCGCATTCTCTCAACACTTAGGGAAAAACCCGTGCAGGCCATGGAACTTATTCGTCTTTAGATCAGTGATCTTTTTTTCTATTTCTCCTTGGGTGAAGTCCATTTCCTCTAGCTTTTTCCCCAATAGAGAGTCCGTGGGGTGGGTGATGGGACCACACTCTTCAGTAAACACTGAAGAGAAGTAGTCGTTCAGGAGGTTATCATTTTCTGCATCTAAGTGATTTAGTGCCCCCCTCCTCATTCCTTAAAGGGCCAATCATGCGATGGATTGGTTTACGGCTGTTTACATAACCAAAGAACTCCTTGGGATTCTCCTTGCAAAGTCTCGCCACTCGGAACTCCTCGGCACGCTTTGCCGCCCTTATGCTGGACTTCACTCTCCTAGCTAGCCTACGGTACTTGTCAAAGTCACCAGAAATCATTGACTGCCGGTACACCGTCCTCTAATCCCTCAGAACTTGACCAATTTCTCGATTAAACCACTTTGGCTGAACAGAACGACGAAGGCTTTTCAAAGAGATGAATCGTGATTGAAGACTCATGAACGTAGTTTTGAATCTATTCCACGAATCTTCATTATCCTCGCACACTTCTAGCCTCGCATCAGTCAATCCAGCACGAAGACCTGCAAAGTCTGCTCTTCTCAAATCAAGTTTCTTCGATTTACCAGTCGCAGACTCTACCTTGGAGACCTTGACTATAAATCTGACTAGTCGGTGATCACTGCCACCGAGCTCTTCACTTACAAAGAGATCCTCAACGATGTCATCTTCAGAGGTGAAAACTAAGTCGAGGATATTATTGCTTCTCGTTGGCTCTCTCACCCATTAAGTCAGGAACTCGTTGTTCGCGAACTCCAGGAGTAGTGTGTTCTCGCCACAGGGTTCTCTGGTTTCCCAGTCAACTTGGCTATTGAAGTCACTCATGGCCATACACACTCTGTCTTGAGCAAGTTTTCCCAGCAGCCGGTACAGAACCCTGTCCTTTTCAACGAGTTGGGCAGGGTGTCTGTAAAGCAGCAGGATCCTGTATCTGGCAGGACCTATATCTAGTTCAACACCTAGTAGCTCGTGGTCGAATACAATGTTGCAGTTTGTCGATTTGAGCGTATCCATATAAAATGTCGCAAAAAATATTTGGAAATAAAATTGTTAATACAATAATAATGAAAAATATTTATTTATTGTTACATTGCTCACTTACTTACGCTGTAAACTTATTTTTTTTACAGAAAACGAAAAGATTTTTAAAAAGTACCAAATTATCGCAGCATAGTACAAAAAGTACTGTCGCACGCCCAAAGTCCCAAATTTGCTACAATAGTACGAGGTTCGTCAAACCTGATATAGGCCCCAAGAGGGCGAGTTTCTACTTTAGCATATTTCGATAGTTGGACTTTTTCTTTAACCTCTGCGTACAAGGATTGATCATGTGAATGAATGGTTTACTTTATTTTTCCCAAGTGGTGATAATTAAATTTAAGAAACTATTTTACAAATTTTTAACCAGTGGAAAATAAGTTTCTAACCTCTTTTCGAATTGTTAGTTTCACAAGAAGCTATAGCTTACGGTCAGTGATACAAAAATATCTTTATTCTATTTTTATTGTCTTTTATTTAAAGGGGAATGTTTGTGGACCAGTACTGGCTGTAATGACTTAGAACATTTATAAGTAAGAATTCAGAAGCAGGAAAGTATCACAACTCACATAAATAATGCTGTTCAATTAAATCTGCTGAAAAAACAAACGTTATACAGTCCTGATCATAAGTATAGGACCAGTTTAAAAACTGTAATACTGGACCTTTCGCACTTTCCGATACTTATAAGGTTCTAAGTGAAGCTTCGATGTACTAGAAGCTAAATTGTAGCTGAGACAAACAAAGGTAGTTTAAACAAATTAAAGAGAAAAGACAGTTTACTAAAATGAGCTGCTCAACAGCTGATCAAAAGTTTAAGACCTCAGCGCATAATAGTCTTAATTTGCGCAAATTCTAGGATTCTGTGGCATTTATTGTTTGGAGCTCACGCTGTTAAGACGTCATAATGCCTAGAGTGGGTAAACTTTCATTATTTGAACGTGGTCGGATCGTTGAACTGCATAAGCAAGGCCTGTCGCAAAGTGCCATCGCTGCCGAGATTGGACGCAGTAAAACAATGATTTGAAATTTTCTGAAAGATCCCGAGGGCTATGGAACAGTGAAGTTAAGTGGCAGGCCCCCAAAATTACGCCAGCACTAGGTAGGAGGATCAACAGGGTTGTCCGTCAAGACACGGCACAGTCCTCAAGTCAGATTAAGGCACTCACCGATGATAATTGCAGTCCAATAACTATTAGAAGTCATCTCAGAGGGAAGGGCATGAAAAATTAAAAAACGGCTTCAGGCGCCTCGTCTGCTTCAACGTCACAAAACCGCCCTTTAATAGTTCTCCAGAGACCACCAGACATGGGAAATCGCAAATTGGAGGAAGGTTTTATTCTGTGATGAGAAAAAAATTAATCTTGACGGTTCTGGTGGTTTCCAACGTTACTGTCATAACAAGCAGATCCTACCTGAGAGTTTTTCCACACGACACAGTGGTGGAGGCTCCATCATGGTGTGGAGGGCTTTTTTCTTCAATGGAACAATGGAGCTTCAGGTTCTGCAGGGGCGTCAAACGGCGGCTGGCTATGTAGAGATGCTGCAGAGGGCATCCCTCACGACGGAAGGCGCTCGTCTGTGTGGTGATGACTGGGTCTTCCAACAAGACAATGCAGCAATTCACAATGCCCTCCTGACAAAAACCTTCCTCCAGGAGAATGACGTCCTTCTTTTACATCATCCTACGTGTTCACCGGATCTAAACCCAATTGAAAACATTTGGGGATGGAGGGCAAGGGAAGTCTACAAAAATGGACATCAGTTTATGACAGTGGATGCCCTTCGTGAGTCCATCTTCACCACCTAGAGTAATGTTTCCCCGTCCCTCTTAGAAACCCTTGTATCAGGCATGCTACGTCGAATTTTTTTTAGGTTATCAACAAGAATGGCAGAACCACTCACTACTGAGTCCTTATTTTGAAGGTTTAATTCTGTTTTGAAGGTTTTTTTTAGGTTTTGGGAGTATTGGTCTTAAACTTTTAATTAGCTAAGGAGCAGCTCATTTGAGTAAACTGTCTTTTCTCTTTAATTTGTTTAAACTACCTTTGTTTGACTCAGCTACAATTTAGCTTTTAGTATATCGAAACTTCACTTAGAACCTTATAAGTATCGGAAAATGCGAAATGTCCATTTTTACAATTTTTCAACTGGTCCTATACTTATGATCAGGACTGTATCCACAATTGATGCATGTATAGTGGTATTTTAAAATATGATCTCCTATAAAGCTACTCTTGACAGTGAGTGTACGTAATGATCATCTCGAAAATAGAAAAGTTGCAAAAAATACATCTAAAACCATTCAAAATGACCTTTTTTAGACTGTATGTATAAGGTTTACTTACCTAGATGAAATAAAAATTAAATTTCTGAAACATTTTTTTCTTTACAAGCAGACGAAACAATCAATGTTTCACAATCATATTGCGTTTTCTAAAAGATTGTCAACCTGTTTAAAAGTTTGTGTCTTTTGTTCAAATTAAGAATAGAACAGCGAGTAATTTGACTAATGTGCTGGTTGAAACCTTTAAAAATTTACAATCTCACAAACAAATTTGTTGCGTAGGCTTACGACGGGGCGGCCGTCATGAAAGGAGTTGATAATGGTGTATATATATATTTGAAGTTTTCTCCCACGCAAATTACATTCATTGTTACCCACATAAGTTAAATCTGGTAATAAAAAAAAGTATGTTCTTCAAATAAAAGTATTAAGCTTTTTATTCAACTTTAAATAGCTTTGATGTATTTTTTGTAATGCCAGAATTCCTAATGTACCTCAAACACCTTGGAATTTTCATTATCGGATTGTGCTACCGTTAAAGAGACAAAAAATGAGCAAATAGGGTGATGATGGTGATGGCTGGAATGGGAAAAACTTATGAGAATTTACTGGGTTCAAAAGAGCACTTGAAGATAAAGTGTTTAATTTTTAGTTGTCATTTTTTATGTTGCGCTTAAACTTGCCGACATTCTATGCAATGTTTTGCAAGCAAAAAAAATCTAATGGTATTACTGCTGTGCAAGCAATAAAGGACTTTGAATCATCTATGAGTCAATTGCAAAATGTCATCGGTGAGCTCATCTCCATATCAGATGAAGATTATAACCAAATCCAAACACAAGAAGGAAAAAGAGACAAGAGAGAGAGAGAGAGAGAGAGAGAGAGAGAGAGAGAGAGAGAGATCAAACAAAAAATGACTGATTGGATGTGATTACAAAATAGACCTATATTCAAATTACAAACGAAATGAAGACTAGATTTAGTAATTCCGAAATATTTCGCTTTTTTGCTGTTGAAGATGTTAAGGGCTTCAGGCTTCATCTCTAAGAATTGCCAATTGACCACTCTACTGTCATTGAAACGAATTATCCTATCCTGTACAGGCGCTGATCCAATCGGGGGCTAGGGGGCTGAAACGCCCCAATTTCAGACCCGTTTTAGTTTATATTTCTTTTTTTAGCCACACTTGTATTCTGCTATTTAGAAAGAGTTTTGTAATAATATAGAATATATATAAACAGTTTTTAAACCGTTGCGATCGAATGTATCTCATATGATACATCTCTAAAGTACAAGTAAATCTCAAAAGTAATTATTAAATTCAGTATTATACCTTGGCTGACGTCCAAAAACTGAAAAAAAAGATAACAATTAATAATCATCAATGGCTTTTTTTTTTCAGGCTACTTCGAGGGAGGAATTAAGATTAGGCCCTACCTCTCAATTTTTATCCTGAATTTTACTGATGCTGCACAAAGTAAAAATGTCATCTGAATTAAGTTATGTATTCTATCTAACAAAAGTTCAGTAGCATTCCTTGTGTTCGTGATTCCTAAGTGAAAATAAACTTGTTGACACCTTTTCAGAAGTATCAAAGTTATTAAAGATTATTTTAATCGTGTCTGTGTCTACGGCCGATTCTGAACCTTCTTTTAGCACTCTGAAACGAATTCAAACACTATTAAGAAATAGAAGGACGCAAAACTAACTAAATGTTTTTAGCGTTCTTTCCAAACCACTCTGATTTTATATTACAATTTGCTTTCAAGAACAACAGAAGAGGAGAATATTTATATAAATAAATGCAACTATTATCATTTTTTAGGTAATGTGTAATACATACTGAACAGTATATTACCAAAAGTTTTAGTATCATATGGGTTGTTCCCGGTTGTGTATTTTTAAACTTATTTGACGGGCTCCACCGGACCTAATGAGCACGAGCCGCCAATATATATATATATATATATATATATATATATATATATATATATATATATATATATATATATATATATATATATATGGGTAAAAATCACAGGAGGTAACACGTGAATAAGTATAAATATTTGATTGTAGCACGTAGAGAAAAAGAAAGATTGATTGGAGCTAGTACTTTTCCTATGTGGGACAACCAAATATATATAAGAAAATATATTCCCCAATTAGAACGAACGTCACCTGAAAGGTACCAAAAGCAAAAGAATAAACTAAAAGCCAAAGCAAAGCAAAATAAACAAATAAATAGAGGAAACTATACTCGAATAAGTACTGAATATGCAAAAAATAAGAAGAAAGAATTAATAAAGAAAACGATCAGCCAGTCTATTGGCCACCGGCCACCTGCACTCACACACAATCACCTTTCACCCCCCCTTCCCCTCAAAAAATCATTTAAAATACTCTCTTTCTCTTTTCACTTCTCTCATCTTAACTACGTCCTTCAGCTTCGTACCAGGTCAGCTGTGGGCTCGTTTGGTCAGCGATATCGCTGAGAGGAAATTGGGATCTCGGGTATCCGAACCCAGGTCAGTGGACAGAAAGATGACACATCTGAGACCGTTTACCCTTTTGTGACCATTTCCTCGCCTTTCTTGGTTTCTTCAGTGGAAATAAGAGAGGCCATGAGCCATGATGTTGTGAATCGATAAGGGTGATGCGAGCGCTCTCATGTCACATCGAACATTGTAAGAAACCCCTAAGTAAATAGAACACGGGACAGCACACTAACCAAGGCATTCCTTCCTAGAGAAGATAGGAATAACGCACCACTGGGATACTTGAAATGTTCTTGCCAGAAGTCGAACCCGGTCTCCCAATCTCCGTTCGGGTGCTCTACCACTAAACTAAAAGGCACGGCATTCCAAACTCACCCAACGTGTCGCCCGTTCACTCTCAGTATATCCACGGAAATTTAAAGAAAAAGGAAGGAGCACAATGGAGTACTAAAAGCAATCATACCAAGCACAGAATTTGATTAAACTGACGAATTTACAATAATAGAAGGTTTAATATGGAAACAAACCTCCCAAGAAAGGTGACATACCGTAAGGCAAAAGAAGGGAGTCAATTGACACTAATTCTTTAAGAGTAAGAAGTCTCCTTCAATTATGGTGCGGGCGTTGACTCGCATGACTTCTGATATTCCCTTGTGGCTTTTGTCTTCCGTTCGATTATATGTTAACGCCAACATACAAGTGTTGTGGCAGAGGATAGAGTGGCTTTGTCTCTTTTCCCTAAAGAAACCTTCTTTTCAATTGCATATCAACAGAGTATTAGACTTGAATATTATTTTAATATTTATTCTATCATCATTCTTCATTAATTTTACTTTCTATGTTTATTTTAAATATCAAGGAAAGGCTAATTTAGTTTATTGTATGCGTTATTTACATTTTGTGTTTATCTATGTAATTCTCTTAATAATTTATATAGGAGTTATGTATATGATAATCAATTTAGTCATTTGCCTCCAACGATTGAGATAATTCCTTTCTCATCGTTTTGAATTTTTGTCGTTCTTGTGCAATTTTTCCCCCAATTATTATCATATTTTTGAAGATCATTTCTCCATTTTATTTTTGGTCTTCTTTCGGTTGTCTTTTATTAAATGGAGTCTAATCAGCAATTTTTGTCTTGGAATCTCCTACCACATGGCATTCTCAGGCTCAGTCCAGCTTCATTATAGCTGCCACTGATTCCTGAGGTTTGGCTTGTTCACTTATCCAGGTGGCTGATTTTCTGTCGCGCCAACTTATCAACATCATAATGCATTCATGGGCTCTTTGTGTTGTTCTAAGATGTAATGTATGTTTTTGGGGAGGTCAAGTTCCAAGTTTCTGCTCCATAGGTCACAGTTGGGATTATGCATTGGTTGGTTACTTTTCCTTCCAGGCACATGGGCATTTTGCTCTTGAAGATGATGCTTGCTTTTCCAAATGCCATCCTAGACTGATTCTGCATTGGAGTTATTGATCTGTACCCAGTCACATTGTAATCTGTTGACTCAGATAGATATATTTGTCTATCATTTCGTTAATTGTAATGTCAATCACGTCGACCTCTGTCTCTGATTGGTTTGTCATGACTTCTTTTGCTTTTCAAAGATTTATTTTTAGGCAGACTCACTTGAAGCATTTTTTGAGTCTCTTAGGATATATATATATATATATATATATATATATATATATATATATATATATATATATATATATATATATCCATATAGATAGATAGATAGATAGATTTCCTATGGATATAGCCTGCCGTTCGAAGAAGCCGGAAACCAACTTCAAGGAGGCAAACTCAGCCGACAATGACGAGTACAAAAACATCACTAGATTCTCTGCCTCGGTCCTTCAGAGTGGATGCGCGGCCTTCGGGCCGTTCCCTGATCTCGGGTTCGGGTCCAACAGATTCCAGCCCACCTTTAAATGCCCTCCCCCCCTACGTTTTACTTTCTATGAATGAGGATGACCCAGCCCTCCCCAATCTTTTAAAAAGTGCTGGGGACATATAACTCAAACCTATTCCCCCCTCTTTCCCATGGCACTCACACGTACACTGCTTGAACCTCCCCTCCATAGACCCCGCAGGAGGGTACCCTGTGTATCCGGAGAAGCTGCATAACCCCCAGTTCTGAGTACAAATTAGGGAAGCCCTCTCACTGGTTTGACTTGAACTCTCTAATGGGACCTGGGAAACTTGTTGGTGTGCTTCCCTATCACTCCCTCTCAGCGCTACTTTTTTTTTACGACTATGGCCTCAACCTTTTGTCTACCTTCACTTGGTAACAGGAGGAACTGTTCTCACCCGCACAGACTTCAAATCAAGGACGCCCCGCCACTCGCTTGAATTGAGCGCTTGACGGGGCCCTGGTAAGTTGTTGGTGCGCTTCCTGCTCGCTCCCTGTCAGCATTCTTTATTTCTCTAGTTCTCTCCCCTCAAACCTATGTCTTGACTAAAAGACCTGACCAGCTACCTCACGCCTGGTCAGAAGGGAGGCTTTGGAACCTCTATAAACCACTCCGTTTAACGCCTGCAGGTTGCAATAGACCAGGCCTTGATATGACCTGGATATTGGGGCGCGAATAATGGGATTATCTGTTTAACCCCAATAACCATTTCTCTGCGTGTAATGGTCTGATCACCTCTTTGTGGCCGTTATCAGATGCATAAGGCTATAGCACTTGTGGTCGGCGAGATTTACTGCCTTATTGACTGCCAGGCCAACTAAAAGGCTCGGGGTCCCGTCTCTGGGGCGGCCACAACAGATCTTCAGATCTTGGCCGCCCTGAGGATTCGTACGTCCCCATTGCGTAACTTCTAGTCGGTGTGGGTCGCTGCCCAGGGTTGCGAACACCATTTTTTAACGCACCCAGAGCGAGCCCCTGAGAAGTTCGAAAAACTGAGACGGGAGTGATTGGAGGGAGGGTATACTCCACCAACCCCTTTCTTTTTTCTTTAATACTAAAAAGTGTCAGAAATTACGGTGTGTTGGCAAGCTTTCAAAGTTTTTCAAAATTTCAAACATTTTAGACTATTTCCCTCTCTCTCTGTCAATCCTCTCCCGACTTCGGTGTATGGTTGGACAAGGAGCTAAAATACGGCACCACTCTAACAGGTAGAGGTGCTACCCCCTACTTCCTGAATGCAGCGAAGTGATTTCCTCTTTGCCATCTTTGGAGCTGCTCCGAACTCCACCTATGTGAATGAGTAGCCCCCACCAGCGGTAAGGGCACTTCTCTTTGTTCTTCTTTGATGGGTTCGGGGGGTTTTCCCCCTTACCCACTTTTGCATAGTTGCCTCCGGTCGACTCTTCACTTGCCGCGAGTCCCACTTTGCTTACTCAACAGCACACTAAGAAGAGAGCAAGGCAAAGGACGCGTCGCCTTGGTTCGCACCACTTTCGTTAGGGTCAGGTGACCGACCACAAGCTCCATAGAGGGGTAAGAGGCGGCATCTTCCCATAGCCCCTCGCTCGCACCTGCTCGATCCGATTGTTTTTCAAGATGATGGGAGCCGGCATGCCCGCTCTCCATTTCTTACCAATACCGGTCGGTATGTCGCCCCCAATGAGGGGCCATAAGCTCAGTGAGTCTCCGGTCGAGATAGCTGATACGTTGGCAGGTTCTTCCCAGCGGGCGAACCTTAGCTCGGTGCCAGACACAAAACCCGAGTCCACCCCTCTACAAGGCCCTGTTCAGGCGATACGAGCCCCCGAAGACTCACAAGGAGATGAGGGCCCTCCCTCCCCTACTTGTTGCCGCTTTGAGGACCAAGATCTTCACAATCTCGTGGAGAAATATCAGGCTGAGGTTAGTACGTCCAGCCCTGGGTCCCCTTCCGGTTCAGAAAAGAAGCGGACCCCTCCTCTCAATGGAAGAAAAGGAAAGGTAAGAAGAACTCAAAGAGGGCGAGAGATTTCTACCCCCCTTCCTCCTCCCCCTCACAAGCGCTCCGGGGACGGAGGGATCTGCTACCGTTTCCGCAAGCGACCAGGCCAAACAGGCACATCAAGCCCCGAAAGGCCATTCGCGCGAGGAGGCCCAAACCGAGACCAAAGTCGCAGGTCCGGTGAGGAGAGCCTTTATTAAGTCGAGACCCCCATTCTGAGATTACATAGCGTTTTTGAGCCCGCCAGTTTCAAAGGCTTTTTTAATTATTTGCCCTACAGCTGCCACTATGTTGGCCGCTCTATCAAACGAGAGCTTTAGCTAGAGTGACTGGTAGAAAACCTAAGGTGACCCATTTCTCGAACGGGAATCTCGTGGCAGATCTGGTCTCAGACCCTTCCACGGGGGCCATGATTAGAGCCCTTAAGACACTCGATCGCTCGCAGGTGATTGTGACTCAGCACTCTACCATGAATTGCGTGTAGGATTGATTTAATCGAGGGAACTCGTAGACTACTTCTTAGAAGACATCGCCCAAAAGCTGGCTGATCAAGGAGCAGTGAGGGTTGAGCTTGTGATGAGAAAACAGGCAGGGAGCTTGATTCAAATTTCTACACTCTTCATCACGTTCGATCGTGACAGGGTTTCTGAGTCGGTGCGTGCCAGTTGGTATCCCTACTGCGATAAGCATTCGTCCTATTGCCACCGTTTCAGCCCTACGAATCGCTCGTGTACACCTGCAATTTTGAGGTTACGCATTCTGTGTAAGTTGCTCCAAGGACGTACACGATAAGTACCTATAATTTATGGTCAAGTATGTCAATTGCGGAGAGTCGCACCTTACTTCCTAGAAGAAATGTTGCGTGTATCTCCTGAAGAAGGAAATCATGGGCGTTCAGGCCTCGGATCTTCTCTCACTTCGCGAGGTTAAGGACTTGGTTGTGGATCGCTAAGTGCTACTTGGGACGTGTTACGCCTCAATATTAAGAAAAGCACCATCTGCTCTTGGCGGTTCCATGTCTATGAACCAGGTAACTTCAGCGCAGACTCGCACAATTCTGTGGATTTTACCCAACCCAGGCGCTTCCAGAGTAGACTAAGAGGAGGCAAACCCCGAAGGTGGTCATGAGGTCGACTTCCGGGACCCCTAAAACTGTCCCCTTAGGCGGAAAGCACACGTTAGAACTTCAGTTCTAACGCCTGCACCAAAGTATGTACCAGACCACACGCAAACGACGCGAGACCATCCAAAATAGGGGACCATATCTACTGTTGGGGATTTAAACTGTAGACATTCCCTTTAGGTAGGGCCGATTTAAAGAGCTGCGGGGCCCCCACCCGTATATATATATATATATATATATATATATATATATATATATATATATATATATATATATATATATATATTCGTATATTTGGGCAGAAGATTTTCTTCGTGACATATTTTATTGAAGGTGACTGCGAATTGAGCATTAATAATTTTCTTTTCGAGTCTCTCGATTTCTCTAATAGTCCGCTTCTGGTCGTTGGTTAACCCGTGTATAAGCTTACCAAAATTCATTACAAAAGCACTGATGAACGAGGGCAGTAAAATAATTCACTGGATAAAACGAAACATTTATTGGCCTAACGCGTTTCGATACACTCCTGTATCATTATCAAAGGAAGGTATAAATAATATAAGGAAATAAAAACATAGTTATATATTGGGTTGAGAAATAAGTTCTTGCTATTTTATCAAATTTACTAATTACCATTAACAATTTTAGAAAAACTACATTTTTAATTCATAACAATATGCAATTTAATTAATAATGTATTTCCGTTGTTATTTACGACTTCTTCCCAACGTTCAACTAGTTTTTGGATGCCTCTGCAAAAAGAAATCTCTGGATTTTGACTCGAAGAATTCGTCTAACCAGGTTCTTAATTCCACATCAGTATTAAACGAAACGCCGCGCAAATTATTGGAGAGCGATCGTAACAGATGGAAATCCGATGGAGTCAAGTTTAGCGAATATGGAGGATGCGGCAGGATTTCCCAATTAAGCGTTTGGATGGCATCTTTTGTCATATTATCAATGTGAGGACGAGCATTGTCGTGTTGCAGAAGGACTCCATAACGTCAATGAGGTCGCTTTTCACGAATAGCTTCGGCGAGTCGATACATTTGTTGAACGTAGAGTTCTACATTGAAAATCCCGTTGTTCGCAAGGAACTCATAAAAAATGATGCCTTCACAATTCCACCACACACACAGCATCGTCTTTCTTGGATGAAGTCCTTGCTTTAATCGCGGAAGTGTTCTGTTTATTGGGGCTAGGCCATTGATTTCGATGGTTCATGTTGACATAAACACACCATGTTTCGTCGCCAGTGATGATGCGGTGAAGATATCTGTCCTTAAATCCACGAGTAGCCTTGTGACGAGCAAGCAAACCTGCGGCAATCGTGGAGCGTTGCAGTTTGTTGCTTTCGCTCGAAGCGTGCGGAACCCATGCACCGAGTTTTTTTAACTTTCCCCATCGAATGAAGGTGATTCACTACAGTTTTGTGATCACACGTCAATTGTACAACCAATTCTCTAGTCGATTGACGAGGATTTTCATGAAGAAGGTCGTTCAATCGATCTTCATCCAACTTAATGGGGCGACCAGAACATTCTTCGTCATTAAGATCGAAATGACCGTTTTTGAAACGCGAAAATCACCATTGAGCTGTCCTTTCCGATAAAATTTTTTTCTCCGTACACAGCACAAATATCGCGACGATCTTTGGCTGCGTTTGCATTGTACCCGTCTTGATTGAAAATGAATAACAAGTGTCGAAAATGCGCCTTTTTTTCAACTTGACATTCCATTTTGAAGGTACAGAACAAAAATTAAATTAAAACAACTTTTAAATAAGCCACAATGACTTATTACTCAACTTTAAGACGTAGCCTAAGCAAGAGCCTAATAGTCTAGGCTGTTAAGGGACGTATCCTAACCTTTGCAAATTTTGCTCTCATTATTTATTATTGTTTCTTAATATGTGCACAAATCACGTCAATAAAACTTAAATCAACACATCATTAAAAAAAACGCAAGAACTTATTCCTCAACCTAATATATCGGGGTTTGAAGGTAAACAATTATACGAACATATTTATAGAGAATGGAAATTCTTAAAAACAAAGGATTAAGACAGCTTAAAGAGGCTAGTTTTCAATGGGCACAATATTAAGATAGGCGGGGATTATTCCTTGGCGCACGAGGACGGGGGCGAAGGCAGGGTGAACTGTATGTTTGTTTGTGTATTTAATTTAGGCTGTTTTTCTTTTATATAGAGAGCTTCTAATATGAGTAATTGTTAGCGATTTTGAGCATATACAATAATTATATATATATATATATATATATATATATATATATATATATATATATATATATATATATATATATATATATATATACACGAGGAGGGGTCAATAAGTTTTGCAATTCGGATATAAGGAAACTAGATATGAGGAAAAGTGTTTTATTATTTTTCAATCTAACTACCCTCGACTTCAATGCACTTGCGCCACTTGTCCCTGAGGCTTCGAATTCCCGACAACCAGAAATCTCCCGACTGCTGTTCAATCCACTCCTTGACGGCGAGCTGGACATATTCATCGTCCCCAAACCGGCATCCACGCAGTGCAGCCTTAACTGGCGGAATAAAAAGTAGTCGCTAGGGGCCAGATCTGGACTGTAGGGGGGATGGTTGAGCTCATCGAATCCGCACTCGCCCAGGGTAGCTTGTGCAACTCTGGCCTTGTGGACTTTGACGACGTTGAAGTCGATCATGGAGCGCGAGGTTTCTAGGGACCCAACGGGCAGAGACCTTGGTCATGGCCAAATTGTCGTGGATGATGTTCATAACACTTCCATGTGATATTCCAAGTTCTCGCTCGATTGCTTCGACCTTCACCCGTCGATTTTCGAGGATCCTCCTCTCCACACGGGCCACATTGTCCTCGTTGGTCATGTCTCATGGGTGTCCTGGACGGGGGTCATTTTCAAGGGACTCACGACAATGGCGGAACTCCCTATTCCAGTGAGCAATGGTTGCATAGGAAGGGGCGGTGTTGGTATACACTGCAACCATGCGTTCATGGATCTCTTTTGCATTCTTGCATTTCTTGGTCAAAAATTTGATGACTGCGCAGTGCTCAACCTTCTCCATTGTTGAAAAACTTGTGACTGACGATCTGCGATCAGCAACTGCTTCTTAAATAGACGAGGCAGGAGCGTGCAGTTGCAGGTCCTGACTTGTCATAACTTGTCCTAACACCCTCACAAACAACCATCCCCTTTCCTCTGTTTTGCCCTACCGATTCGCCGATTCGCAAAACTTATTGACCGCCCCTCGTGTATATATATATATATATATATATATATATATATATATATATATATATATATATATATGGAGCTCGGCCGTGAAGCCTGCATTTAATATTGAGGATAAATCCCAGAGCCACCAGAAACATTTGTATCTTTTAATTTCTCACTACGTTTCGAAAACTACAAGTTTTCATCTTCAGGCTAGAATAAGTTGACTAAAGTTAATACATTTGAAGAAAACATGAAAAGGCTAACAAGACATTAAATTATTTTAAAAGGTGACCAATCATAAAATATCAATAAAATGTACTATAAGTTAAAATTTTAAATATGACTTGGCAATAGTTAAATTTGCTTTAAAAACTGACTAAAAAAATTAGTTAGTAAATTTAAAGTTTATTTCAGAAATTAATTAAAAACTATAAGAGAAATTGACCTGGCAATAGTTAAAGATAATAAATTTAAACTTTGTTTTCAATTTTGTAAACACTCTAAGAGTTAAAAACATTTAATATAAAAATGGTTAATTTTGGTACTTACTAAAGTGGTGGGTTTAACAAGGGGCTAGTGTTTATAGGTTACAGTGACGCTTGGGAGAGAGGAATATCAACTAACCAAACAGTAGTTAAAAAAAAACTGTAGTTAAAATTAGTTAATTTATAAAGATATTGCACTTAAATCTTCATCGAGTGTGGATTTTTAGTGTTTGATATATAAAGATTCGAGGGTTCTTAGGCAATGTTGGTTGTTGTTAAAGGCTAATACTTGAAAATTATCAATAATAGAAGACTTTTCCTTTTTATTTCAGATTTTGCTTGTGCGTCAACTAATCCCCCAATGAGCAGAGAACCTAGCTCCAAGAGACCTGACAGTGCTGCCAATGTAAGAGGCTTCAGGACAACTGGGACATTTAAATAAATAGACATTATCACTGCGGAACTCCAAAGAGATAGGATCTTTACTGCTAAAAAAACTTCCTATCGATAATTTGATTATAAAATCTATTTAGAAGTTGATTTGGGGAAAATATCTTTTAAAAATGAATAGGATTTATCTATTAAAAGTATCTTTTAAAAAACCCATCTCTAAAATTAGTAAATATATGGGCATTTTAGGAATTTCTATGCAGGGTTGAGGGGAAAAAATGAGATTATCAAGTAGCCTTTTCAAAACTCTATCATATAGGTCAGAAGGAAATAATTTTTTTAGAAAATACTTCCTAAGAAAAATAAATTCATTATGGATTGATTGGTAGGTGGATATTAGCGAGAAACTTCTATGTATTAAAAAAGCTTTTACTGTGGATATTTTGTATTTAAAATCACAAAAACTAAAGTAGTTTACGCCTAGTTGTGTGAAAGTTTTTTTTCGGTAAATGGTTGTTCGAATTTTTCGCTGGTCATTATCTCGGGTGACTAAGATCAAGAAAGGGCATCTTATCATTTGACTATACTTCCATGGTGAATTTGATGTTGGGGTGTAAAGTGTTAAAAAATTTCAAAAAAAGTTGGTAGAGTGCTGAGTAACACTCACCGGCGAGCCATCGAGTGCCCGAAGGGCTCTCTCTAATCATGGCCCCCTTGGAAGGGTCTGAGACCACATCTGCCACGAGATTCCCGTTCGAGAAATGGGTCACCTTAGGTTCTCTACCAGTCACTCTAGCTAAAGCTCTCGTTTAAGGAGCGGCCAGCATAGTGGCAGCTGTAGGGCAAATAATTAAAAAAGCCTTTGAAACTGGCGGGCTCAAAAACGCTAGGTAATCTCAGAATGGGGGTCTCGACTTAATAAAGACTCCCCTCACCGAACCTGCGACTTTGGTCTCGGTTTGGGCCTCCTCGCGCGAATGGCCTTTCGGGGCTTGATGTGCCTGTTTGGCCTGGTCGCTTGCGGAAACGGTAGCAGACCCCTCCCTTCCCGGAGCGCCTGTCGGGGAAAGGAGGAAGAGTATCATTTTTTTCTGGACAACAGAGGCCACTTGTCTTCTGCAGAGTGTGACTTCCGCATATTCCACTCCGCGTCGGATTCCCTGCTCCGACTGTAAAATGCTGTCCGCGAGTGATTCCTTGGTAGACAGCACTACGCCACGGTGTTTTTCGATCTGGAGAAGGCCTATGATACTAGATGGTTCTAGAGTATCATAAAGACTCCACACGATGGAGGCGAGGGTACGCCTCCCATCATTTATTTCTAAATTTCTGCGAGATTGCAGATTGCGCGTACGGGTGGGGGAAGTTCTCTCCGGCCTAATTGAGTGGAAAGGTGGTGTCCCTCAGGGAGTTTCATCGGTGTCACACTCTTTGTCATGAGCATCAACGGTATCACCTCGATTCTGCCAGAAGATGTTCTCGCTACGCTCTACATGGAAGACTCTCCAATCTCTTTTGGTGCTGCCAGATGCCAACTTTGGAGCATTGACCCCAGCAGGCATTAAACCGCATTTCTTGCTATGCCGAGTGCACAGGTCTCGTTTTTCTTTGGCTAATGGATCCACTAGAACCAGAACTTCTTCTTAAACGGGATTCTTCCTCGGTGATCGATTCGCACCGTTTCCTCAGCCGTGTTTTCAACCGATGCTTCGTCTAGGAGGCTCATATCCCCAGTCTTGGGGTCTCTTGTCCCCGTGCCATGGAAATTCTTCGTTCCGTGACGTTGAGTACTTGAGATACTAATAGGGCTGCTTTTTTAACTTGCGCCAGTATGAAACCCATGATTCACTGCCGTACACAAGGATGGAGAGACAGTTTGCCCTATACACAGACACCTTGCTGGTGGTGGTGAGGTCCCTGTTAATGAAGACCCTGCGGGACAACCTTATAAAGGCATCAGAGGCTAGACCGATACGGCGTTAAACCTTATTGGTTAGGTCGCCGGAGTTGGTAAGTACAGAGCCCAAGTAAATGAACTGATCTACATTCTTCAGTGGTTGTTGGTTGATGGTGAACTCAACTGACTCACGTATATGTTCACACATACTGAGCACTTCAGTTTTGTTGATATTTATGGCGAGTCCTGAGTGGGTATAGGCATCAGCATAAGCGTTGATGGTGCGCTGGAGACCATCTTGAGTGAAGCCTATTAGGGCAGTGTCATCGGCATACTGCAGCTCATGGATTGCCTCTTCTGTTACTCGTATTTTTTTTTCTTGAAGGCGCCGCAAGTTAAACAGATTGCCATCTAAGCGATAAGATAGCTGGACATCATCAGCAGGGTAAACTTGGTGCTTAGCAATAGTGGACACAACTGCGAGGATTAGATTAAAAATTATGGGAGCAATTACTGCTATATAATTTCCACATCCAACCACCTAAATACCAATCCGTCACGCCATCTCCTCTCACTTTTTCTTTACATGCGGTTTTTTTTTTTAATCATTATAACGCCCATCTGACGACTACCTTCACGGGCACAGATGGCCGTAATTACTTTGAAGCCTAATGGTAGGCTAGATTAAAAACAAAAACAACAAAACAAAAGCAAAAGCAATGCAAAAAAACAAGTCATGTACGTGGCTGTATGAAATTTGTGAATTAATATTTTCTTATTTTCAATTTGCCGATTTTAATATCGTTGTAATTTTCTTTTTTTCTGTATTTTCGTTCACACTTGAGTTTCATTTAAAAGCTTTTTTATTTTGAATTTGAAAATTAATGCCCCAGTGTTTCTTTACGTAATAGTGAAGTTTGGGGGTTTTTCAAGTTTGACTTTTTTATTAGTTGTCCATGTTTAAGGGTGTTATTATTTTTGGATACTTTATTCATTTACATTTTATGAATTTTCATTGCTGAAATTCGAATAATTAAGAGATATACGTTAATGAATCTCAGAGAGAGATGGTGAACGAAACATTTCCTGACCAGGAAATGAACACCGATACCTCAAAGTTTGTAGAAATCCTAATAGAAAATGACAACTTTTCCTCCTTCATTTTATATATTTTACAACTTTGTATTTCTCAAGTAATATTTCACTTTTTCCTTAAGCGTTTGCACAGTGTTAAAAATTTACCGAAAGCTTATCTCTGCTTAACTTATCTTCTCTATTTACTTATTTTCTCTGTGGATTTTTTGTTTATTCCTCTTCCCAATGACGTTTGCTTGACTTTGGTGAGAATCATTTTCTTGTTTAGTCTGAATAATTCGTCAAACCGACAAACAGAGCGCGCATTCTGGCCTTCCAGTTTGCGATTTGGCTCTGGTTAAAAAATCATCGGGGAAAGTAAAGATTGCACGCACCGATGACCACCGCGCAAATAATTTTTAAGTTGTGTTGACAGGATTTTTTCCGTTCCCCTTGAGAACACATGATTAATCTAAATAACATATATATATATATATATATATATATATATATATATATATATATATATATATATATATATATATATATATATATATATATATAAATAATGCTTTACTTAACCTGCGTCGTTACGGTGTATTGTTTTGCTTTTTCTAATCTAATATCAATGATCTCCCTCAATTTATACAAGTCTTGATAACTGGGCACGTAGACAAAATTCATGAACCGTTAAAAAAAGGCTGAAAATATCTTAATTAGTGCAAAACCATATTTTACTAGCAATGGTCTTTTAATGAATGAAAATAAAACAAAAACAAAATTTATAATTTTTGGATCAAATCAATATCTTCTATCACGGATTTCCGAGCAAACCAGTGTGAATTTTAATAATGTCATACTTACAATGTCCCAAAGGGTTAAGAATCTGGGGTTTGTCATCGTTCGTAGCGTGACCTTTAATTTTCACATTGATGAACTACAAAGAAAAGTTAACGAGACCTTTTTATTTACATAAACAGAATTTAGGGAAGATTTGAACTAGAAAGTAGAATCATGGTAGTTCAGTCATTAGTACTGAGTGTTCTCAATTACTGTTTCAGTGTTTCGGGCTCTACAACTACGATCCAAATATCTCGAATAAAAAGGCTACAAAATTTTGCTGCGAGGTTGCCATTTGTGGAGTAAGGAAGCATGATCATGTAACCCCTCTTTATGATAGGCTGTGATGGCTAAGCATGGATGCAAAATTTATATTTAATATTTGCCTTTTAGTTTTTAAAATAAAAAATAGAATCTTATCGGAATGGCTCTTCTTGTTGACAACTGTGAATCAAATGCGTATTGATATTATAAATACCAGAAACCAGAACTCATACTTTGTACCAAAAACTTTTACTAACATAGGGGTAAGAGCATAGGTGGGCGCGATAACCGATAAATCGATAATCGATAAATCCAAAATTATAATACAATATTGATTATTGACTATATACAAGGTGTCCCAGAAAAAAGTTAACCGTAATTTGAATTAGTATAACTCAAAACCTATTACAGATTTTTGAGTCCAGTAAAACAAAGCAAATTTAACAACTATTTATCTGTCGATTCTGGAAATTTAATTAAATTCCCTTTTACGATTTTGATAGACTAATGGGTTTAGTAGAGGCTATCAAAATTATGTTTGCTCAAGGAAGTAAAATAATGAAGCTTCGAAGTTTAAAATCAAAAAATATATTTAAATCCACTTTTAACAAAAACACCTCTTCCTATGGGTAATACAAATTCATTTTTAATTTTCTAAGCACCGTTTCCTTCCACATGTCCTCCATTTTTTTCCAAGCACAGTTGCGCCTTTGATCGCATTGATTGAACAACCTTTTTGATTAACTTGTAATTTTCCTTAAGTCTATTGACTTCACGTGTGATACTATCTTTTAACTGGTTTGTGGTGGAGTAGAATACACTTTATTCTTTAGGTATTCCCATAAGAAATAATCGCATGGTGTTAAGTCAGGGAATCTTGGGGGCCATTTAATTGCATGATTTAGCGCGATAATGCGGTTGTCAAACGTTTCTCTTAGTTTTGTTCTTACAGCAAGCTGTCTATGAGCTGGTGCGCTGTCCTGAATCCACCAAAGTCTATTGAATTGATTGCCGTAAATCTGCCAGAGTTCCGGGAAGATCCTTTCGTTGATCATGCTCAGGTAGGCAGCACCATTCAAGTTATTCTCGTAAAAAAATGCTCCGACAAGATAGCCATTCCCGCATATTCCGATCCACAGAGACATTTTCTGCTGACAAATACGCGTGTCAAAGTTGAATGCTGGGGGGAGGGGGTTCTGCGGCACATATTGCCGAATTTATGGCCTTTTCCATTCATGAAAAAGGCTGCTTCGTCACCAATCAAAATGTTTTCCAAGAAACGAGCAGGTTTATGGAGAAGCTATTCGACAAATTGTCTACGATGAGGAAAATCAGTTTCAAGAAGCTGGTGTCTTGCATGCATCTTATAGAGATGCCATTTTAAGTCATGTTTAATAATGCGGTTAAATGATTACTTTGACAATTGTAACCCATTCTTTCTGACTGATACATGTGGATTTTGAAGAAGTGTCATCTGAACATTTTCGATATTTTCTGTTGTTCTTATGGTTCTCGATTTAAGCATGTTCCTTCATGTTGGTATTTGCGAACATTTTTTCCAACTGTGGGTTTGCTTGGTGGGGGCCTACCTGGAAAACGTTGTTCAAATGAATCTTGTACTTGTTTAATACTGCCAGTCTTAATAAAGTTTGTGACTACAAATATGCGTTAATCTTTTGTTAACTGTATGATTAAAAATGTTCTATGGAAGTAAACTTTTACACAGAAACGCTTTGATTTGCTTAGTAAGCAATAATGACGAGACCATACCACAGCGTGGCTGAAAAACCACTGCAAAATGGCCTAGGCTTTGCTTGAAGAATCGGACAGTGGCCTAGGCTACCTAGGCTCCCTACGCTTCTCTTGAAAGTGCACGGTGGCCTAGCCTTCCTAGGCTTCGTTTCATTATTTTACTTCCTTGCGCAAACATATTTTTGATAGCCTCCACTAAACTCATTAGTGTATCAATATCATATAAGAGAATTTAATGAAATTTTCAGAATCGACAGATAAATAGTTGATAAATAAAATACTTTTTTAGGACCCCAAAATCTTCAAAAGCTTTTGAGTTATACTAATTCAAAGTACGATTAACTTTTTTCTGGGACACCCGGTATAGCGTTATTTTATAATACAATAGTAAAAATATTTGAATTCTGTTTCTTAGTTTCTTACCTGGTGAGGCTCTCCTTGATCTCCTCATAGGTTTTGAGGATCCTCCTCCCACCTCGGACCTACCTATTTCTGCCTCCAAGGCACGCGCGGCTTGCCCCTGTGCTAAACTAGAACCAAAAGTATCGGCGATACCGATTAATCGATAACGCGGAAAAAAATATCGGATAACCCAATATCGTTATCGCGATAACGCCCACCTATGGGTAAGAGCCTTAACTGTATCAGGGCCTAGACTATGGAATGTTTCACCTACTGACATAAAATAATGTCAAAATATGTCAGTGTTTAAATCACGACTTTTAAAATATTTGCTATGAAAGAGGTTGTCTTCATCTTTTAGGCATGTAAGCCCAGGTAACTAACTAATTTATGCGAATGTTCTTCAAGGTAATTACTAAAATTGTAAATAGTTTATATTATAATAATTTTATCATTGTGTAAATATTTTAATGCTGAAATTATCGGTAGGACGCGTTGCTGTGCAAACTTTTGACTTTAGCCAAAACCTTTTTTCATCCAATTCTAAGATGAAAAGGAGGAAGACTTTATGCATTAACATGATTCTGTTTCATCCTACTACAAGGCAAAGGCATCCCGAGAATTTTCACTCTTTGCAGTCCAGCGCTCGAATTTGGTAGGATACCGAAGGCATTGATCGACTTTCATCTTGTTGCCCACTTTGAAGTGGATTGGACATTGGACATATAAACTGAGGAATATAGTAGTAGAGGATTTTAGTAGGAGAAATAGTGGGGAAAATTGGGGAAAAATAATAGGAAAGCGAAAATTAAAAGTAGAATGAAAGACAGGTCCCTGTTGATAGGGTATCTCTGGCTTTCTTTGCGTTTTAGTATATATATATATATATATATATATATATATATAGAAGTCTAAATACTGCGTAAATAGGTGTACGCAGAAACACTCCGACACCAGCTGCATGGCCTCTCGCATCTCTAAACGCACCTCTCGCCTCGAATTCTCCGTCGCCTTTTTTCGCACCCCCATAAACTCTGAGATGGCTCGAAGGCGTGAAAGAAATACCGTCGGCCCAAAGATGAAAAAAGGTCTTTCGCGCGACGATACAGATTTTACGAGAATTCGATTCTCTCTCACGATTCCGCTCGTGAGAGAAATAAAAGAAAGACTTCTCCCTGGAATCAGACAGAAGCTCTTGGACCTACGTCGAGTTTGTGTGAAACTCGATCCACATAGGAAACCGTTCACCGCTGCATGGAAGGAACTTCTCGGGAAATTGGTTGTTGCCGTCACACAGTACTTGTAGGTGCCAAACTTCTCGCAGCCCCCCGCCCCCTTCCTTCAGAGTCTGAGGTTACACAGGACTTCCCTCTGAGGATTACCCTAGACGTAGCTAGGTAATCGGTTTTGGCTACCCACTCTAGGAGCCGAATAATCGGACAGGTACTTCAAGGAAGAAGTCCGATTTGAGTCATCGTGTGGCTCACCTTCGTGATTCGGCAAAGGATCAGCATATCACCGGTCTAGGATTACCCTCTCATTCGGTAACCTCGGACGACCGGACTAGGTGCGACCATCGTCACCAGAATAAGATCTTCACTGACCCCCTTCAAAAATACTTACGAACTCAAAAGTATCATTAATTGAATTATTCCCTCCCCTAACTTCACTAGTTTATTTGTGAACTAGAATTCTCATCCCGAGCCCATATCTTCGAATATTAGAAGTGCTTACTTAATTCAGTGTTTAACTCAATAATAATATTCCCTTCGTTCTGTCTGGTGTCATTAAGACGCAAACATCCCAGTGAGTAATCTGCATGTAATCCCCACGACATTTTGTAGACTTATTTATTCAGTGCAAGATTAATCCTATTTATATTTATATACGCTGTTGCTTATTTCAAATTCATGTACATTAAAGGTTATTTTTGTATCTGTCTGTTTAACTAATTTTGACGATTCTTTGTCAATTATTAAGCAATCCACTCGGCTTAAATCTCAATATCCCACCGACCCACCCATGGTTGGCTTTTACTGAGTGGGGAAGACACTCAGGGGATCATCATCTTAATTTTGATCAAAAGGGTACGCACCGGAGTTATTCTTATTCACCAGAAATGGCTAAGGAAGGAACATTGTATACGCTTCACCTCTGCTTCACCTCGGTGCGGTAATAAAATATATGTCCAGGAAGTGGGACTGGGATTACCCCCTCACTAAACCCTCGACAATATATATATATATATATATATATATATATATATATATATATATATATATATATATATATATATATATTTTGTTGAAGACCAATGTGGATTTTGCCTTAATTAATTTCCTTTTGCCACTTTCTCTTCTTCTAACTATCTTTTATATTTCATCTTGTAGATGTTGGATCACTTATCCAGTATTCATCTCTTTTTTTTTTAAATGAATGTGTTTGGTAAAATCAAACTAAAATGATAAGCTTTCGATCTTATTTGATCATCTTCGGAGAGTTTTGATATGTTCTTTCCTCCTTAACCGATGTAATGAGTGGAGTGAAGATCTGACAGAGTGAAAGAAGATCAAGATCAAGATCAAGATCAAGATCAAGATATATTAGAGCGATAAATATACAATGAGTTTCTCCATTTTACAAATATTAAAATTAAAATTAAATACATATATGTAAAACGAAAGAATAGATAGGTGTAGTGGTGAAGTTATATTTTTATGAAAATTCAGCGGAGAAGAGTAAGCTACAAGTATGAGTAGGAAAACAGATCAGCCCCAGTTCACTATGGACCTCACTCTGCCTTCTCCTCTCTCTCCTTCGAGTTCTCGTTATAAGTAAGACAGCCTTATTTTGAACCCTTTACAGTTTAAGAACTTAGGTCTTGAGCCTCGCGTTTATAGGGACCGTGGGGTACAGGAGTTTTGAGCGAATGCATGCGTTATAGATCTTCAGTTTGTTGGAGATACTCAGGTTTACGAAAAATTCCCCCAAGTCCCTCTGTGCATTTGCTTTAGCTCTATCTACATGTCTTCCATATCCACCAGTCGTAATCCGGATCCCAGAACCGTGCCCTCCGTGCGGTATAGGTTGCGTACCTCCCTCCCCCCCCCCCACACACGGATGTCTGCGAGGGTCCGTCGGAATAGTGGAGTTACATGGAACTTTTGACCATTGGGAGATATCTTCCATCTTCTCTCAAAAGAGTTGATGTTATCGATTTCTACCGCCTTACTATGTGCCATATAATTCACATTCCGATAAGGTGTCGTGCAGATCATCGTAATATCGTCCTCAAATTAGACATATAACGAACCTTCAGTCATAGGTTGGGGAAGGCCGATGGTGTATATGTTGTAAAGCAAGGGACTTATACACCCGCCTTGTGGCACCCCCACCTCGAGCTCTACTCGAGGCCATTGAATTCTTTAATGTTCACAAATGCTTTTCTCTCCATTACGTAGTCGCATAGAATCCCTTCAAGTATGAGGCGAGGCCCAGGTGTAAGATCTTGTATTGCCTGTCTCTCCTCCATACATTTCAAAGGCCTTTTTGACGTCGCGGAGTAGCAGGTTTGCATAGCGTCTTTCTTTTTTTACTTTTGCTAACTACTCGGTGATCACGGCTAGCGCCGTGTCCGTTCCCTGCTTCCTTCGAAGGCCATGTTGTTGGTTGTTGTGCAGATTATTATTTTCGAGGAACGTATTCACCCTGTTGGCCAATATCTTCTCGAAGACTTTCCCTGAAAATTCTATAAGAGATATAGTCCTGAAGTTAGCTAGGCTGTCCGGTGGCTTACTCGCTTTGGTAGTGAATATCATTTTTGCTACCTACCAGTGGTCAGGGAAGTAACCCACGTTCAGGCACGCATTCATGATATTCATAAGCCACAGAAGGATGTTAGGTGGGGCTCTTATAAGATTCTCCCGTGACAGTCCTGTACGCCCAGGTGCTCGTTGACGAAAGAATTTTGAGGTTTCCATGTTCAGAGATAAATATTACATCTGGGTCACATTGTCGTATTACGTTATCGTAGAGTACTTTTTGTCCGTCCAACCGTTCGAGTTAAAATGTAATATTTTTAATGTGTCCATTTTCTTGATCAGTATAGATTCCTGTGTGCGTTTATGTTGTTTTTATACTTATTTTCTAACGAGCTTAGGTCCTTGTGGAGTACATGGGGTCGAATTGTTTTGCCTGGTCGTTTCTTTCTGAATTCGCCGTCCGTGAGAGTTATGAAAGCTTCGGGAGCCAATTTAATTAAGCCTTGGAGTAAAGCCTTCTCAACTTCCTTTCCATGGCAGTCGTCCGATATGAAACATTTGTACCTTCCGGATATTATTCCTTCCAATACATCAAAGCTTGTCATCTCCTTAGGGAACAGGGACCTTTCGGCAGTGTATACCTTCAAGTTTATTTTCCTTGAATGAGGCTGTGAGGCTGTGAGGTTTTCCGGGAGTGGGGGGGATCGTGCCCCTGCCTCGGGTCTCGCAGTCTCAGTCTCCGTAACTTCCATAATTTGTGCGTGCATATGTGTGTTTTGTTGTTCGGTAGTGTTTACAGCGTTGTTGTTTCTCGGTGCGTGGGTTCGTGTCTCTTTTTTTGTGCCTGCATCCTGAGGTCCCTGGAAGGAACTGGGCTGCTGCCAGGGATGGGGATATTCTGGCAATTAGTCTCGCATTGGAGATTGAGACTAATTTTCAAAATCTCCTCAGAACGTGGATTCTCTGGAAACCACATTTCTTCCATCCCATTATGGGTCAGCATTCTATTCAGCTCCCTCGCAAAGTTCCAAGGGTAGGAGAGATTTGCAATGTGAGCACAATAAATGCAATACATAATCTTTGTCGAGTTTTCGTTCTCGACGTGAAGGTATGTCTTTGTTTCCTTCAATTCTGCCACAGCAGCCTTAGCAACCTTGGTGTAGGTGCTATTCGCCTTCGCCTCTTCAGCCAGTCTATTTTGCTTTGCTTTTTTCTTTAAGAAATCCTTTTTGATCGGGCGCGCCATATATATCGTCTTATGCGCCCCTGCGCAGTTTAGGCACTTCAAGGAAGCGCTATTGCAACCTCTCCATAAATGTGTACCCGACGAGCAAATGGAGCACAGAAGAACGTTTTCCCTGAGGCAGGTGGCCGTGGTGTACTCCTCGTACTTGTAGCACTTGAAACAAATCTGGAGATTGATAAACTCCTCACGTTCGATCTGCTCAGGACAGACGCGGGCGTTAAATAGGAGCATACTTCCCTACGTGGCCTTAACCGCTATAGCCGTATCAGTAAAGACTATCTTAAAGACATGAGTATAGTCTTTGAACTTTATAATTTCCAAAACCTTCAACCAGGTGTGGTTCTTTTCCACCTCCGCATGAATTTCTTTAACGGAGTGCCCTTCAACCCATGGATCAAGGCGGCGAAGGATAACACTGCAGTGTGTTTTGATCTGTGGTGGTGTATGTGGCTTTAAGTTAATAGTTTTCAAACACTATGCAGCCTTTGGGGAGGTGAGTGCTTCGTAATCAGCCTCCTTAGAACAGATTGCAGCGTAACCATTGTGTGTATCGATGAGTCTAACCAATGCTATTCCCAAGTCGGCATAGATTTTTGCGAAGACCTTTCCTCGGTCAGGCTTGGGGCCATCGGAGAGGGTCTTCAACGGAATCAGCCGGGTCTCCATCATTTATTTTTCCATCCTCTCATATGAGCGACTGGAAGAAACAAATGAAAAATATATTTTTTGTGTTTGGCAATGTGCGTGTGTGAATTTAAGAGAAGAGTCTATCATCAAATTGAATAAGTATTATTCTGTAAAAGAGGTGTCCCAGTCCCGAGCCGAAATAGTTTGTCACAAGGCACTTTACCTTAACCGTAGGGCGCTAATATTAGTCCGACAGGCTGACGTCCGACCAGGAAAGACTGGTCGAAGAGTGATTTAAGCAAGTTCAATCCCCGCCACAGGCTCTCAAAAGCGAGTGAGAAAAAAATTCACTCGTAATTTACGGCAATATCCGTCAAGGATATTTTCACTTGGCACTGTTAAAAGCTCTCACGATTTTGCCACTTATACGCGCGAGTCTAAAATGCACAATCTCGGAGAAAAAAAATTGGCAAAAGCACAAGAATATTCTCTTCACCAAAGTAAGGAAAAGCAGACTAGCATCCGGCAACCAGGGAAGTCTTTGAAGTGGGATTCTAGGTCTCTTCATTTATATAAGGATCCAATTTACGATTTCTTTCCTCCATCTTACGTCGCTTCTTCTGTCGATGTGACCTGCCCATTTCCATTTCATAACAGTTATTCTTTTTTACATATCTGGCACTCGTGTTTATGTTCTTCTGTATGTATCTCTTTTATGGTTATACTTAATATGTATCGTTTCATGTTCTGCCATCGGGATCCACAAGCTGATTCCTTTTCCCATCAGGCCCTAGTAGGCATTCACCAGATGGGCTCCTAAAACATCCTATCAGGCGTCAGAAACTGATTAGGTTCAATGCTGCCATCAGAAGTCATAAGATGATTCCTTTCAATTCTGCCATCAGGAGCCATAAGCTGATTTCCTTTGCCAGCCCCATTAGGAGTTCCTCACTGTTTTTTTTATGTCTATTCCACTACATCGTGATCGAAGTGGGAGCTTAATGCACTCCTCTGTTAATGACATCTGTATGGCAGCTATAACTTGATAGCGTCCATCTTAACGCCCACAGGATAGGAGAGTTACGTGTCCTCTTGGTCCCGAGTACCCCACAGTTTTTCACTTCTCCTAATTCACCACTTTCTCATCGAATCTAACATCGCGAATTTTCTGGTGAAGGTGGCCTCGCTAATTATCTCTTATTAGTTTGAAGAAAATAGTAATAAGTAGTACTATAGTAGTAGTAGTGTTAGTTCTTTTAATGGTAGTATGGCAGTAGTAGTAACATAGTTTAAGTCTCCCAAGATACTATGTTCGTTAAGTCCCTGGGAGAGGCAGGCTTCTCCTAGCAACCCCCGTATGCTCTTATTGTTTTTGTCATAGTTTTTTTGTTGTTTATATTTGTCTATTTGTTGTAGTTGGGTTTCGAATGTTCTATTTTATTAATTGATATTTTTAATGTTACTTTTTTCTCGGCGACCTTAATTAACGACGCTGTCTTCAGCTAGACGAGATCATAAGAAGTTCCGTTTCGTTCTTTTGAATCTCAAATCTTGGAATTCACAAGGAATCTGAATACTGCCAGCACCTTACCCTAAACTACTTCTCTCAATATCCACTCAATCCAGTAGGTATCCTACTATAATCTACTGCAATTAATCCATTTAATAGCCATGCATAAAATCTGATCATTTTCTAGTCATTCAAGTCATGCACTCAGTATATCCAATAGCCCACTAATATTTTTTCCGTCAATTCAGTCAAGCTAGTCAATATCTAGTCACTTCAGTTCATTTTCAGTAAAAATAGTAAATATCAAGTCATTTTAGTCGATATTCAGGAAACCCAGTAAATATATTGTCAATACAGTCAATATCTGAGCAATTCAGTCGATATTCAGTAAATCCAGTAAATATCGTCATTTGGGTTGATATTCAGTAAACCCACTAAATACCTTATCTTGTCAATTCAGTCAATATCCAGTCAATTAATTCAATATCCAGTGATTTTCATTGACTTACAAATTAATTCGATTAATAAACTTAAATTTGCAGGACTGATCCATCACCGCCAGTACTATTGACTTCCAAAGTGAAGATTTTTACTTTATTTTCTTGACCCCCTGAGTGAATTAGACCCCCTTAGGGCGGACGGGGGAGACTGATTTGAAATGCAGAGTGCCGCGGTCCTCGCTCTAATTCATCCCTAGGACCCTTAATGGATCTTCCGACCCCCAGCACTTAAAGTTAATAAAGTCGGTCATTTCTCCCGATTTTTCAAACCCCATCTTCTCGTTATTTTTTAGTTCATTTTCTAATTTATTTCTCCGTTTTTGGCCTCCAGCGGAAAGAAATACGAGTGTGTTTCCTACCACTGTCTGCTCATATCATCGTTTCTGTCTTCTCGTGTATCAGTTAGTGGGTGTCGAATAGTCATCTCTTATAATGGAATCTACGTCAATCAATCATGGAAAGATTGGAAACAAGAATAGAATTACGATAGCGTCCATACACCATTCCGAGCAAAGCTTTTATCGATCTTTTTACCGATACCGAATACTCGGCCCTCAATATCTCTTTTTCTACCCTACTATCTATGCAAATGCCTATTTCGTGTTGTGGTTTTGCATATTTCAAAACTTTCTTTGATATTCTGCAAAGCCTTTGCTGAGTGTGAATGGTTCGCACGCGTTTTATATACAGGCACAGAATAATAATTGCAACGAAATGAAACGTTGAGTCATTGCTTATATCTAAGGCTAAAACTAGGCTTCGCGGCTGCATTTCCATGGTAACACTTTTGTTCGGCACCTTCGCAGAGATAAACTATCGGATGTAACGTTACCAACGAAGCATCGCAGTCGAATTAGAACAACTAAATATGGAATGAACGGGTTGCGAGGGGCAATATTTGGCAAACGTTTGAGGAAAGATTCCGTATATGTGTCGATATGATTGTTTTTATCTCTGTTTGTCTTTGCCTCTCTCTTAATTTTCTAAAGCTGGTAAGAAAATAAGTGTGATGTAAGTTTGTTCGTATGATGGAGATAAAGAATACCCATGATTGGTTGTTTCCTTTTTAGCTTTTCCTATTAGGCTTTTCTTTGTCTTCCAGGTGTTGTGGATGCTATTTTAGTTCTATTTTATTTGCAAAATAGAGCTTATTTTAAATCATATAGACCATATTGCTCAAAACCTAACCCACAAGGAATAAAAGTTTTAAAAAACGTAGGAAAAGGGCGTAGGTTTCACGAAATCACCGATCATCGTTATTTTGCCTTGTGCTCAGCTGATAATATTCAAGTTAAAGAATAAGGATCTTGTACCTTGCCTTTTTTTCCTAATTAGTGTGGCAAAATCTTGTATCTTTGGATCATAGGCACTTTAGCAATGCAAATTCTGAGATTTTAGGTAGATCACGGCTGTTATTTCTGTCCATTTTAAGAGCAGATGTTTAGTGAAGAGTTAGATGAAAAGGCCACAACAGACCTTGCGGTCAAACTAAAAAAGAGAAGCCAACAGCACTGTGTTCCCAGGCAGTCTCCCATCCAAGTACTAACAAGGCCCAATGTTGCTTAACTTCGCTGAGTGGACGAGATGCGGTGCTATAAACATGGTATGGCCGTTGGCTGAACATGGTATAACTACAACCAAGCGTGATTTGATCACTCATGTTTAATGATTCCATAAACAGGTTAATTCTTCTTTAATTGGGTCAGGAGAACCATCAGAGCCTCACTCCACATAAGGGGTCTAGCATTTGAGATCCCTTAGGAATGTCAAGATATCTGGGCAAGTTATGGCCGCAGATTGATAAACATAGTGTAAAAGGGAGAGCTCCCAAGAAAGTCTCATCATTTAGGTCATTTATTCCTAACTTCTTACCTCTTTCTTTACAAAACTCTTGTTTATAATTCCTTGGATTGACCCAATTAAGATTCAAATATTCGGAAACGTATTCCCAGATAAACTCCAAAAGAAAAACTCTAAATAAAACGTAATCTCTAATTAAACTCAAATTCGACCATTGTACCCTTCATTTAGCTCAAAATTATTGTACTTTTGGAATGAATTACAAATAAAACGAGCCTCCAAATAAACTCGCAATCCGCAATTAAATTTGACATGAATTTCTTGGTTTTCTACGCCAAGGCCTCTCTTAGGACCGAAGATTGGCATTTACGTTTGTATGTGTAGCCCTAAGGGAATCTAGCCTGTTGTGTATAAATATGTATCCTTTGGCTTTGAGTTCTATGTGTACACTGCGGTTGCTAATTATTCCGTTCTTTCCATTGTTTCAACTCACTTTATGAACACTCACGAAAATCGAAAAAAATAACGGGGTTAATTTGAGGTGCAGAAGATGGTAACATTAAGAAGGGGACGATTAGCATCTGAGAACAGACAAAGAGAAGAAATCTCCCTTAACCCTTCTGTGATGAGATTGATAGCGTATACCGTACAGGAAAATGGGGGTTCAAATTAATTTATAGCTGATGATGACAGAATTAGGACAAAATATTGGGGCAGTTGCATTGATAATAGTTTTTAAAAACGAAAAAAAAAATAAATGGTTTGGAAGAAGGGAACAGTTAGAATTGACGATCAAATCTTAGATTAGGTGAAGCCATACTTAAGATGTTTGTAACTCGTGATAGGAGCATGGAAAAAAAAGTATTAAAATAAGAAATAAATTAAGTCTGAAGGTGGTATAACAGCTGAGTTACCTCTTCCAAAGCAGCAACATATCTCTGACATTTTATCTGTTTTCGGATACTGGATGCAAAAAGTAAAACTATTTATTTTCCAATACCGAATGCATAAGGAAGACTATTTATTTTCGGATACCGAATGCAAAAAGGAAAACTATTTATTTTCCGATACCGAATGCAAAAAGGAAAACTATTTATTTTTGGATAACGAATGCAAAAAGGAAAACTATTTATTTTCCGATACCGAATGCAGAGGGAAAACTATTTATTTTTGGATAACGAATGCAAAAAGGAAAACTATTTATTTTCAGATACCGAATGCAGAAGGAAAACTATTTATTTTCGGATACCGAATGCAAAAAGGAAAACTATTTATTTTCGGTTTCCGAATGCAAAAAGGAAAACTATTTATTTTCGGATACCGAATGCAGAAGGAAAACTATATTTTTGGATACCGAATGCAGAAGGAAAACTATTTATTTTTAGATACCGAATGCAGAAGGAAAACTATTTATTTTCGGATACCGAATGCAAAAAGGAAAACTATTTATTTTCGGTTTCCGAATGCCAAAAGAAAAACTATTTATTTTCAGATACTGAATGCAGAAGGAAAACTATTTATTTTCGGATACCCAATGCAAAAAGGAAAACTATCTATTTTCGCATACCGAATGTAGAATGAAAACTATTTATTTTCGGATACCAAATGCAAAAAGGAAAACTATTTTTTTCCCGATACCGAATGCAGAAGCAAAACTATTTATTTTCGGATACCGAATGCAAAAAGGAAAAATATTTATTTTCGGTTTCCGAATGCCAAAAGGAAAACTATTTATTTTCGGATACCGAATGCAGAAGGAAAACTATATTTTTGGATACTGAATGCAGAAGGAAAACTATTTAACTTCGGATACCGAATGCAAAAAGGAAAACTATTTATTTTCCGATACCGAATGCAAAAAAAAAACTATTTATTTTCCGATACTGAATGCAAAAAGGAAAACTATTCATTTTTGGATACCGAATGCAGAAGGAAAACTATTTATTTTTGGATAACGAATGCAAAAAGGAAAACTGTTTATTTTCCGATACCCAATGCAGAAGGAAAACTGTTTATTTTTGGATAACGAATGCAAAAAGGAAAACTATTTATTTTCCGATACCCAATGCAGAAGGAAAACTTTATTTATGGATAACGAATGCAAAAAGGAAAACGATTTATTTTTGGATACCGAATGCAAAAAGAAAAACTATTTAATTCCAGGTACCGAATGCTAAAAGGAAAGCTATTTAATTTCGGATACCGAATGCAAAAGGAAAACTATTTATTTTTCGATAACGAATGCAAAAAGGAAAACTATTTATTACCGGATAAAAAATGCAGAAGGAAAACTATTTATTTTTGGATACCGAATGCAGAAGGAAAACTATTTATTTTCGGATAAAAAATGAAAAAAGAAAAACTATTTATTTTCGGATACCGAATGCAAAAAGAAAAACTATTCATTTTCCGATACTGAATGCAAAAAGGAAAACTATTTATTTTCGGATACCAAATGCAGAAGGAAAACTATATATTTTCGGATACCGAATGCAAAAAGGAAAGCTATTTATTTTCCGATACCGAATGCAAAAAGGAAAACTATTTATTTTCGCATACCGAATGCAGAATTAAAACTATTTATTTTCCGATACCGAATGCAAAAAGGAAAACTATTTATTTTCCGATACTGAATGCAAAAAGGAAAACTATTTATTTTTGGATACCGAATGCAGAAGGAAAACTATTTATTTTTAGATAACGAATGCAAAAAGGAAAACTATTTATTTTTGGATACCGGAAGCAGAAGAAAAACTATTTATTTTTTGGATAACGAATGCAAAAAGGAAAACTATTTATTTTCAGATACCGAATGCAAAAAGGAAAACTATTTATTTTCGGTTTCCGAATGCAAAAAGGAAAACTATTTATTTTCGGATACCGAATGCAAAAAGGAAAACTATTTATTTTCGGATACCGAATGCAGAAGGAAAACTATTTATTTTTGAATAACAAATGCAAAAAGGAAAACTATTTATTTTCGGATACCGAATGCAGAAGGAAAACTATTTATTTTGGGATAACGAATGCAGAAAGGAAAACTATTTTTTTCGGATACCGAATGCAAAAAGGAAAACTATTTTCGGTTTCCGAATGCAAAAAGGAAAACTATTTATTTTCGGATACCGAATGCAGAAGGAAAACTATATTTTTGGATACCGAATGCAGAAGGAAAACTATTTATTTTTGGATACCGAATGCAGAAGGAAAACTATTTATTTTCGGATACCGAATGCAAAAAGGAAAACTATTTATTTTCGGTTTCCGAATGCCAAAAGGAAAACTATTTATTTTCAGATACCGAATGCAGAAGGAAAACTATTTATTTTCCGATACCGAATGCAGAAGGAAAACTATTTATTTTGGGATAACGAATGCAAAAAGGAAAACTATTTATTTTCGCATACCGAATGCAGAATGAAAACTATTTATTTTCGGATACCGAATGCAAAAAGGAAAACTATTTATTTTCCGATACCGAATGCAGAAGGAAAACTATTTATTTTCGGATACCGACTGCAAAGAGGAAAACTATTTATTTTCTGTTTCCGAATGCCAAAAGGAAAACTATTTATTTTCGGATACCGAATGCAGAAGGAAAACAATATTTTTGGATACTGAATGCAGAAGGAAAACTATTTAATTTCGGATACCGAATGCAAAAAGGAAAACTATTTATTTTCCGATACCGAATGCAAAAAGAAAAACTATTTATTTTCCGATACTGAATGCAAAAAGGAAAACTATCCATTTTCGGATACCGAATGCAGAAGGAAAACTATTTATTTTTGGATAACGAATGCAAAAAGGAAAACTGTTTATTTTCCGATACCCAATGCAGAAGGAAAACTGTTTATTTTTGGATAACGAATGCAAAAAGGAAAACTATTTATTTTCCGATACCCAATGCAGAAGGAAAACTTTATTTATGGATAACGAATGCAAAAAGGAAAACGATTTATTTTTGGATACCGAATGCAAAAAGAAAAACTATTTAATTTCAGGTACCGAATGCTAAAAGGAAAGCTATTTAATTTCGGATACCGAATGCAAAAGGAAAACTATTTATTTTTCGATAACGAATGCAAAAAGGAAAACTATTTATTACCGGATAAAAAATGCAGAAGGAAAACTATTTATTTTTGGATACCGAATGCAGAAGGAAAACTATTTATTTTCGGATAAAAAATGAAAAAAGAAAAACTATTTATTTTCGGATACCGAATGCAAAAAGAAAAAATATTCATTTCCCGATACTGAATGCAAAAAGGAAAACTATTTATTTTCGGATACCAAATGCAGAAGGAAAACTATATATTTTCGGATACCGAATGCAAAAAGGAAAGCTATTTATTTTCCGATACCGAATGCAAAAAGGAAAACTATTTATTTTCGCATACCGAATGCAGAATTAAAACTATTTATTTTCCGATACCGAATGCAAAAAGGAAAACTATTTATTTTCCGATACTAAATGCAAAAAGGAAAACTATTTATTTTTGGATACCGAATGCAGAAGGAAAACTATTTATTTTTAGATAACGAATGCAAAAAGGAAAACTATTTATTTTTGGATACCGGAAGCAGAAGAAAAACTATTTATTTTTTGGATAACGAATGCAAAAAGGAAAACTATTTATTTTCAGATACCGAATGCAAAAAGGAAAACTATTTATTTTCGGTTTCCGAATGCAAAAAGGAAAACTATTTATTTTCGGATACCGAATGCAAAAAGGAAAACTATTTATTTTCGGATACCGAATGCAGAAGGAAAACTATTTATTTTTGAATAACAAATGCAAAAGGAAAACTATTTATTTTCGGATACCGAATGCAGAAGGAAAACTATTTATTTTGGGATAACGAATGCAGAAAGGAAAACTATTTTTTTCGGATACCGAATGCAAAAAGGAAAACTATTTATTTTCGGTTTCCGAATGCAAAAAGGAAAATAATTTATTTTCGGATACCGAATGCAGAAGGAAAACTATATTTTTGGATACCGAATGCAGAAGGAAAACTATTTATTTTTGGATACCGAATGCAGAAGGAAAACTATTTATTTTCGGATACCGAATGCAAAAAGGAAAACTATTTATTTTCGGTTTCCGAATGCCAAAAGGAAAACTATTTATTTTCAGATACCGAATGCAGAAGGAAAACTATTTATTTTCCGATACCGAATGCAGAAGGAAAACTATTTATTTTGGGATAACAAATGCAAAAAGGAAAACTATTTATTTTCGCATACCGAATGCAGAATGAAAACTATTTATTTTCGGATACCGAATGCAAAAAGGAAAACTATTTATTTTCCGATACCGAATGCAGAAGGAAAACTATTTATTTTCGGATACCGACTGCAAAAAGGAAAACTATTTATTTTCTGTTTCCGAATGCCAAAAGGAAAACTATTTATTTTCGGATACCGAATGCAGAAGGAAAACTATATTTTTGGATACTGAATGCAGAAGGAAAACTATTTAATTTCGGATACCGAATGCAAAAAGGAAAACTATTTATTTTCCGATACCGAATGCAAAAAGAAAAACTATTTATTTTCCGATACTGAATGCAAAAAGGAAAACTATTTATTTTTGGATAACGAATGCAAAAAGGAAAACTTTTTATTTTCTTATACCCAATGCAGAAGGAAAACTTTATTTATGGATAACGAATGCAAAAAGGAAAACGATTTATTTTTGGATACCGAATGCAAAAAGGAAAACTATTTAATTTCAGGTACCGAATGCTAAAAGGAAAGCTATTTAATTTCGGATACCGAATGCAAAAGGAAAACTATTTATTTTTCGATAACGAATACAAAAAGGAAAACTATTTATTTCCGGATAAAAAATGCAGAAGGAAAACTATTTATTTTTGGATACTGAATGCAGAAGGAAAACTATTTATTTTCGGATACCAAATGCAAAAAGAAAAACTATTTATTTTCGGATACCGAATGCAAAAAGAAAAAACTATTCATTTTCCGATACTGAATGCAAAAAGGAAAACTATTTATTTTCGGATACCGAATGCAGAAGGAAAACTATTTATTTTCCAATACCGAATGCAAAAAGGAAAACTATTTATTTTCCGATACTGAATGCAAAAAGGAAAACTATTTATTTTCGGATACCGAATGCAGAAGGAAAACTATTTATTTTTGGATAACGAATGCAAAAAGGAAAACTGTTTATTTTCCGATACCCAATGCAGAAGGAAAACTGTTTATTTTTGGTTAACGAATGCAAAAAGGAAAACTATTTATTTTCTGATACCCAATGCAGAAGGAAAACTTTATTTATGGATATGAATGCAAAAAGGAAAACGATTTATTTTTGGATAACGAATGCAAAAAGGAAAACTATTTAATTTCAGGTACCGAATGCTAAAAGGAAAGCTATTAAATTTCGGATACCGAATGCAAAAGGAAAACTATTTATTTTTCGATAACGAATGCAAAAAGGAAAACTATTTATTTCCGGATAAAAAATGCAGAAGGAAAACTATTTATTTTTGGATACCGAATGCAGAAGGAAAACTATTTATTTACGGTAACCAAATGCAAAAAGAAAAACTATTTATTTTCGGATACCGAATGCAAAAAGAAAAACTATTCATTTTCCGATACTGAATGCAAAAAGGAAAACTATTTATTTTCGGATACCGAATGCAGAAGGAAAACTATTTATTTTCCAATACCGAATGCAAAAAGGAAAACTATTTATTTTCCGATACCGAATGCAAAAAGAAAAACTATTTATTTTCCGATACCGAATGCAGAAGGAAAACTATTTATTTTTGGATAGCGAATGCAGAAGGAAAACTATTTATTTTTGGATAACGAATGCAAAAAGGAAAACTATTTATTTTCCGATACCGAATGCAGAAGGAAAACTATTTATTTTGGGATAACGAATGCAAAAAGGAAAACTATTTATTTTCAGATACCGAATGCAAAAAGGAAAACTATTTATTTTCGGTTTCCGAATGGAAAAAGGAAAACTATTTATTTTCGGATACCGAATGCAGAAGGAAAACTATTTATTTTTGGATACCAAATGCAGAAGGAAAACTATATTTTTGGATACCGAATGCAGAAGGAAAACTATTTATTTTTGGATACCAAATGCAGAAGGAAAACTATTTATTTTCGGATACCGAATACAAAAAGGAAAGCTATTTATTTTCCGATACCGAATGCAAAAAGGATAACTATTTATTTTCGCATACCGAATGCAAAAAGGAAAACTATTTATTTTCCGATACTGAATGCAGAAAGATAACTATTTATTTTCGGATACCGAATGCAGAAGGAAAACTATTTATTTTTGGATACCGAATGCAAAAAGAAAAACTATTTATTTTTGGATAACGAATGCAAAAAGGAAAATTATTTATTTTCGGATACCGAATGCAAAAAGGAAAACTATTTATTTTCGGATACCGAATGCAGAAGGAAAACTATTTATTTTTGCATAACGAATGCAGAAAGGAAAACTATTTATTTTTGGATAACGAATGCAGAAAGAAAAAGTATTTATTTTCGGATACCAAATGCAAAAGGAAAACTATTTATTTTTCGATAACGAATGCAAAAGGAAAACTATTTATTTTCGGATAAAAAATGCAGAAGGGAAACTATTTATTTTCGCATACCGAATGCAGAATGAAAACTATTTATTTTCCGATACCGAATGCACAAAGGAAAACTATTTATTTTCCAATACTGAATGCAAAAAGATAACTATTTATTTTCGGATACCGAATTCAGAAGGAAAACTATTTATTTTTGGATACCGAATGCAAAAAGAAAAACTATTTATTTTCGGATAACGAATGCAAAAAGGAAAATTATTTATTTTCGGATACCGAATGCAAAAAGGAAAACTATTTATTTTCGGATACCAAATGCAGAAGGAAAACTATTTATTTTTGGATAACGAATGCAGAAAGGAAAACTATTTATTTTTGGATAACGAATGCAGAAAGAAAAAGTATTTATTTTCGGATACCAAATGCAAAAGGAAAACTATTTATTTTTCGATAACGAATGCAAAAGGAAAACTATTTATTTTCGGATAAAAAATGCAGAAGGAAAACTATTTATTTTCGCATACCGAATGCAGAATGAAAACTATTTATTTTCCGATACCGAATGCAAAAAGGAAAACTATTTATTTTCCGATACTGAATGCAAAAAGATAACTATTTATTTTCGGATACCGAATGCAGAAGGAAAACTATTTATTTTTGGATACCGAATGCAAAAAGAAAAACTATTTATTTTTGGATAACGAATGCAAAAAGGAAAATTATTTATTTTCGGATACCGAATGCAAAAAGGAAAACTATTTATTTTCGGATACCGAATGCAGAAGGAAAACTATTTATTTTTGGATAACGAATGCAGAAAGGAAAACTATTTATTTTTGGATAACGAATGCAGAAAGAAAAAGTATTTATTTTCGGATACCAAATGCAAAAGGAAAACTTTTTATTTTTCGATAACGAATGCAAAAGGAAAACTATTTATTTTCGGATAAAAAATGCAGAAGGAAAACTATTTATTTTTGGATAACGAATGCAAAAAGAAAAACTATTTATTTTCGGATACTTAATGCAGAAGGAAAACTATTTATTTTCCGATACCGAATGCAAAAAGAAAAACTATTTATTTTTCCGATACTGAATGCAAAAAGGAAAACTAATTATTTTCGGATACCGAATGCAGAAGGAAAACTATTTATTTTTGGATAACGAATGCAAAAAGGAAAACTGTTTATTTTCCGATACCCAATGCAGAAGGAAAACTGTTTATTTTTGGATAACGAATGCAAAAAGGAAAACTATTTATTTTCCGATACCCAATGCAAAAGGAAAACTTTATTTATGGATAACGAATGCAAAAATGAAAACGATTTATTTTTGGATACCGAATGCAAAAAGGAAAACTATTTATTTTCAGGTACCGAATGCAGAAGGAAAACTATTTATTTTTGGATACCGAATGCAGAAGGAAAACTATTTATTTTTGGATAACGAATGCAAAAAGGAAAACTATTTATTTTCCGATACCGAATCTGCTGCAGAAGGAAAACTATTTATTTTGGGATAACGAATGCAAAAAGGAAAACTATTCATTTTCAGATACCGAATGCAAAAAGGAAAACTATTTATTTTCGGTTTCCGAATGCAAAAGGGAAAACTATTTATTTTCGGATACCGAATGCAGAAGGAAAACTATATTTTTGGATACCGAATGCAGAAGGAAAACTATTTATTTTGGGATACCAAATGCAGAAGGAAAACTATATTTTTGGATACTGAATGCAGAAGGAAAACTATTTATTTTTGGATACCAAATTCCAAAGGAAAACTATTTATTTTCGGATACCGAATACAAAAAGGAAAGCTATTTATTTTCCGATACCGAATGCAAAAAGGAAAACTATTTATTTTCGCATACCGAATGCAGAATGAAAACTATTATTTTTCCCGATACCGAATGCAAAAAGAAAAACTATTTATATTCCTATACTGAGTGCAATAAGGATAACTATTTATTTTCGGATACCGAATGCAGAAGGAAAACTATTTATTTTCGGATACCGAATGCAGAAGGAAAGCTATTTATTTTTGGATAACGAATGCAAAAAGGAAAACTTTTTATTTTCCGATACCAAATGCAAAAATGAAAACTATTTATTTTCTGATACTGAATGCAAAAAGGAAAACTATTTATTTTTGGATACCGAATGCAGAAGGAAAACTATTTATTTTTGGATAACGAATGCAAAAAGGAAAACTATAAATTTTCGGATACCGAATGCAAAAAGAAAAACTATTTATTTTCGCATACCGAATGCAGAATGAAAACTATTTATTTTTCGATACCGAATGCAAAAAGGAAAACTATTTATTTTCCGATACCGAATGCAAAAAGGAAAGATATTTATTTTCGGATACCGAATGCAAAAAGGAAAACTATTCATTTTTGGATACCGAATGCAAAAAGGAAAACTATTTATTTTCCGATACCGAATGCAAAAAGGAAAACTATTTATTTTTTGATACCGAATGCAGAAGGAAAACTATTTATTTTCCGATACCAAATGTAAAAAGGAAAAATATTTATTTTCCGATACCGAATGCAAAAAGGAAAACTATTTATTTTCGCATACCGAATGCAGAATGAAAACTATTTATTTTCCGATGCCGAATGCAAAAAGGAAAACTATTTATTTTCCGATACCGAATGCAAAAAGGAAAACTATTTATTTTCGGATACCAAATGCAGAATGAAAACTATTTATTTTCCGATACCGAATGCAAAAAGGAAAACTATTTATTTTCCGATACACGATGCAAAAAGGAAAAATATTTATTTTCGGATACCGAATACAAAAAGGAAAACTATTCATTTTTGGATACCGAATGCAAAAAAGGAAAACTATTTATTTTCCGATACCGAATGCAAAAAGGAAAACTATTTATTTTCGGATACCGAATGCAGAAGGAAAACTATTTATTTTCGGATACCGAATGCAAAAAGGAAAACTTTATTTTTCGATCCTGAATGCCGAAAGGAAAACTTATTATTTTCCACGCTTTCTTAATACAATGGGGGCAAATAAGAACATTGTTTGTTTTTGAAGACTGGAATTGTCATTGTCTTGGAATGTGTATGCGTGGATGTAGCTACACTAGTAATGGGGAGGTGTAAACAGAAAAAAATTTAGGAAAGTTACTAGGTTCTGAAAAGGTTAATTCAACCTGCCTATATAATTAGTAAGAAAAGGAGGCAAGTGAATTGAAGTTGAAAGACAGAAGTGCTGCAAGTGTTATAGGAGCAGGAGTTTGTGTTTAATGAAGAAAGAAGGTGTGGTTTTGTAGTTATGACCGATAGTATAGTACTAAGGTTAGGAAGGAGTGGGAAATATACAAATTTCTAATGGCAAAAGGGAATTTATCATGAGTTTCCTTCAAAAAAGGATAGCGAAAAGGAAAAGGAGTGAGATAGCTTAGCGCCAACTTTCCATTTTCTTCCTTATATCCACTCTTTTCCCTCTAATTTATTCCCTATTAATATCGATGTTTGTTCCTTTTTTGTAAAATTAATCTTCCCTTGATTCACTCCATGCAACACAAAATTGGTTTCTGTAAGATACGAGGGGTGGTCAATAAGTTTTGCAATTCGGATATAAGGAAACGAGATATGAGAAAAAGTGTTTTATTATTTTTCAATATAACTACCCTCGACTTCAATGCACTTGCGCCACTTGTCCCTGAGGCTTCGAATTCCCGACAACCAGAAATCTCCCGACTGCTGTTCAATCCACTCTTGGACGGCGAGGTGGACATCTTCATCGTCTCCAAACCGGGTCCACGCAGTGCAGCCTTGAGCTGGTGGAATAAAAAGTAGTCGCTAGGGGCCAGATCTGTACTGTAGGGGATATGGTTGAGCTCCTCGAATCAGCACTTGCGCAGGGCAGCTTGTGCAACTCTGGCTTTGTGGACTTTGACGACGTTGAAGTCGATCATGAGGCGTGAGGTTTCTAGGGACCCAATGGGCAGAGACCTTGATCATGGCCAAATTGTTGGGGATGATGTTGATAACACTTCCATGGGATATTCCAAGTTCTGGCTCGATTTCTTCGACCTTCCCCCGTCGAATTTCGAGGATCCTCCTCTCCACACGGGCCACATTGTCCTCGTTGGTCACGTCTGACGGGCGTCCTGGACGGGGGTCATCTTTAAAGGACTCATGACCATGGCGGAACTCCCTATTCCAGCGAGCAATGGTTGCATAGGAAGGCGCAGTTTCCGGGTACACTGCAGCCATGCGTTCACGGATCTCTTTTGCATTCTTGCCTTCCTTGGTCAAAAATCTGATCACTGCGCGGTGCTCAACCTTCTCCAGTGTTGAAAACTTTGTGCCTGACGATCTGCGATCAGCTACTGCTTCTTAAATAGACGAGGCAGGAGCGTGCGGTTGCAGGTCCTGACTTGTCCTAACTTATCCTAACACCCCCACAAACAGCCATCCCCCTTCCTCTGTTTTGCTCTACCGATTCGCAAAACTTATTGACCGCCCCTCGTACAAATAACAATCTCAGCCGGGCGCCAGTCACTGGCTGTGCACCCACGGGTACAACCCGTGAATAGCTGGCACTAAGATCTTATTGTCATTCAGAGCTTGCTGGCTAATGACTGCGCCAATTTCGGTGGTTACTTGACCTTGGACACGCTCAGTAAGAGTTTAGTTTTCATTGGGCTAACAGCATAAGCAGTTCCTTTTGAGAATACCAGCTGAAAATTGAAAATGGTACGCCATACTCGGGGCCCTCCGCGCAGGGAGAATCATGAAGGAGATGGTGACTTTGCTTAACTACCCGAGGAACCTCGTTTACAAAGGGAAAAGGCAGAATGATGAGGCTGAGAATAAGGACGAAGTGCTTACGGTCATGCACATCAAATTTCCCGCCTCTTTGATGGTTCTAGGCGTGGTGAGCAGCGAGGGACACGTTATACCCCCCCCCCCCACACACACATATTCGCCCAGGGCCTCAACCTCAATGCGGAAATTTGCATTGTTGTGCTAGAGACTGTAATCAAGCCTTGGGTAGACCAAGTAGCTGTGTCAAGGCCTTATGTGTTCCAGCCGGACTCTGCTCCTCCGACACAAGGCAAGGAAGAAAAGCCTGGCTGTTCAACAACGTCCCGCACCACTGAGGCCCAGAATTATGGCCGTCCAGCTCCACCGAATGCAGCTGCATAGATTATTTCGTGTGGGTCGTTGTTGAGGAGAGTGTCAACAAGGCTGATTACAACACTTTACAATGTCTGAGGGCCGTCATTGTGGAGGTAATGACATCATTTAACAAAGAATCTATTACCTGGGCATGTAATCAGATCAAGTCCCGCCTGGAGAAGGTCGTGAAGGCAGATGGTGGTCATTTCGAATGATTTCTCAACTATTTCTATCGTTCTATTTGTGTAAATATTACTTCGTTTGGCACACAACTTTTTTAATTTGTATCGATTTACTTGAAACCTTCTGTATAATTTTAAGAGCATTGCATAAGATGCATCACCCTTCTTTATTGTATCCCTCTAAGAACTTATTTTACGGATATCCTAAAATAAATTTAATCCCCTTGTTTTTTAATACAGGGTCATTGGTTTTTATTCCTTCCCTTTAGTGTTTTCATAGACATCCATTTCGACCTCTCATCTAAATTCTTGGTCGTTTCCTCCCAGCACATCTCCGCCCAAACTTTAGATTCATATTTTTTAAACCACTCAAAAATGTAATAATATCGGTCAATAACATAATAATAATAATAATAATGTACTCACCTTATCAATACGCGACGTAGAAATGGCTTGCAAACTATGACGGCCAATTTGTTGGCAATGGGCTTACGAATCGGGCTTTCTCTCGGAGACGCAACTCCATTGGAGTTACCACTACCTTGAACCTTACTGTGACCCCTGTTTAGTTCCCCAGACTGTCCGGTACGTTCTTGTAGAATATACCAGTCATGGGGGACCTTTGCGGCCGCTAGCTATCTCGGTACCGTGATGAGTGGTAGGACTACAGTTTGTCCCTTGTATTCGGGAGGGGCTCGAGCACTCAGGATAGTATTAAGTTTGTTGGCTGCACCTTCGGTGACTGGGGAAGGTGGACCTCACTCCGGCGCTTGATTATGCCTTTTCTTTGTCTTTAGTTGGGATTTGCCTTTTTGTTTAAGGCTTTGGCTATATTAGTTGCCTAAGGACAACCTAGTCCGATGTTTAATGTGGTCAAGGGACCCAACGCCCGTAGTCCCCAAATGAGTTCCTTCCTGCCGAAGCTATACCACAAGGAAGAGAAGAAAAGGACCCAGAAAAAAGGGCCGTCATCCGTGCTTGCCCTGGACCATCGAGGGGTGTTTGAGGCTAATATTACCCCCAATACGCTTAACACGGGCCGAGGACCAGGAACCTTCGACTCCTTTGCTGCATGGCCAAGGCCGGCATGGGCCAGATGATTACAAGACGCTTTCACCCACTACACCAGAAATCTGGGGCCAGTTATGAGTACGGCCAACCAAGCCCAAGGTAGAGGTCCACACAACTTCATCTCTACACAGGCATCCGAACTATTGAAAGGGGTTCCTATGTGGGGACCTGGGTAGAAATCACTTACTAGGCCTCCTTGGGATGTCAAGTGACATTTTTAGGCTTGTGTGCCCCCCATGCCACATATCTGTAGTTTGCCCTTCCGGCCCCAATGCCTGCTGGAGAATGAGCGGCTGTAGACCTTCCACACATTTTCACCATTTTCTTTACAAACCTCTTCTTACTAACTTTCTGGGTAATGCGGCCTCGTTGCTATTGCGCTTTAAATTGGATGATAAAACACACCCAAGTTCGGGGCCGACCCTAACGGTTCACGAGCGCCCCCTCCACCCATACACGCTCATGCGCCCGTTTCCGTGATACTGGGGGGCCGCCCATCCTGGGTTGCTAATCGAAAGGTCCCTCACCCATGCCTGAGGCCCAGGCATCTTCCATGGGGAGTTTCTGGAGCAACAGAAGCCTCGTTTGGGGCCAGGGCGGGAGGAGTAAGAGAAACCCATTTATTATCACCTTTTGGGGCCTCGCTGCCACCAGGATTTCTTACCGAGAGCTAGACGCCCATGATACAGGGATTTCAGCTTACCAGGCGAAGCAGATTCCAGGCGCAGGGCCGTTGTCCCACCCTAGGCCACAGGTCCTCCTCCACTACATGGGTGGGTTTGCCCCACCCATTGGGGTACAGTTTCAGGGTCGGCCGCTTTGCTACCCATGGCAGCCACACTCAACTTCAGGGGGGTGTAAACGACTCGGGCCCAGCCTGTTCTGAAGCAACCCAGTACGGTCTGACACGACCGGGGAAGCCCTGTGAGTGTCCCTCAAGATGCGTGGAAACCCTCAGGCCAGTGAGGATTGCCGGTGGACTCCCTGTGGGTGTAGAGCAGACTCACGGAATTCCGTCTGTGGAGACTCCCTCGGCGGACACGCTTTCAGAGCAAGTCGCTGGTGTGGACGTGCACGAAGCAGGAGTCGAGTTCTCCACGCAGGGAGTTATCGTGCTCACTCAGCGCGGGTCAAGATTACCCGGAGTAAGAGTGACGATAGGAATGTTAAAGTGCGCTGCCCCCCCCCCCCAACTACTCGGTACCTCAGAACGGGCTCTTCCCCAACAAGGAGGGACGTTCGCGAACTCTTACTTGGTTCAGCTCGCACCCACAACATGGGATAGATGCATAAGAACAGAGAACAAACAAGGGTAAGCGAGCAGGAGCTCCCCTGAGTCAATAGACAGAGCATCTAGGGGCAAAGTCACAGAAAAAGTCATAAAAAGTCAAGAAAAGAAGACAGTTGAACTATGATGGTTTTGTGTCTTCCTTTAACCTACCCTAAGTAAACAAGATTAAATCGGACCCAAACTCATCTAACATCAGCTAACCTCACCTAAATTGCTTTGTCTTATTACACCGCATAAGAAAGTAGATAAATATTCTTCGCATTTGTGTAATGCCTTTATATAGATAATGAATGTATGTAAACGTCAAGTATTGTCAGTTAATACATAATTTAAGTTTTTCATTACTCTGTTGGATTAAAATAAAATAACTTATTTTAGGGAAAAATGTGACTTTTATGACTTTTTCCAGACCACGATATAAACAGCCCGACCACGACCACCCAATGAAGAGAGAACAGCGAGGGAGAAAGGGGCTCAAGTTTGGAACCTCCAACTCATTATTTGCGAAGCCCCCTCCCGTGAGGGGGGCTGGCACCTTGACCACCTAAGGGTCAATACTTTTCGTGCAACCCAAACAGGTGTGACAGCCTTAATTGGTGCTTGTGGTTGTCCCTCGGAGTTAGCGTCACCCGGTGGACGGTCTTCATCGACGCCCCCGGGGCAGACGGGGCCCTATATTACTGTCAAGAAAGTTCAACCCTTAAGAAAGTCATAGTTACTTTAACTCGCTCATCTCCCTTCCTTTACTTCCGCTCTCAATTAACACTCCTTCAATTGTTTTCTTTTCAAATAAAGAATTAAAACAACGAATTGGCTAAACAAGAACAATTTCGACGTAAAATCACGATTTAATCATAAAAAAAATGCAAAAGTTTTTCATGTTGAGCAAAAGAACATAGAATTTAAGGAATGAATACTGGCTTGATAATATGCAACATGGAACAGATTGGGAGTGAGTAGAAGAGGCCTTAAGCCTTCAATGCAATGTTTGAAGGCTAGAAATAAAATTGTAAAAATGTGGGACTTATATCTAGAAGTGTCTTTATTAGAGTAAAGAAGGAATTCCTAAGTTATATAAACAATATGTAAAACCCAATTTGAAGCAGAGTCCAGATTTGCTCCAGAGAGAGTAGCGTGCGTTCAGTGGAAGCGAAGAAGCATTGATTTTCCATTAAAAACAGAAAAAAAACCCCTCAAGTTTCAGCAGTTCTGTCGGGTGTTATTAATTTATAATTGAGTTGTTATATACAGTAGATTCCTCCCCCAAACCCCTCCATGAAGTGCCTCGGGCGGGGGCAAAATAATAGGTGGTCTTGTGCTTAATAAGGCATTTGGGGTAGGAGGGAATGGTAGTTTTGTGGCGTTGACGCACGCCAGCCTCGCTTTGTGGTAAACCGGTGGATGTTGAAAACTTGAAGTCTGTAGATTCCATTTAATAGTACCTTCGTTTATTAAGACCGGCCGCATAATAAAATCGATTTTGCAGGAATCAATTTCGACGTAATTATCACAAATTTGCCTCGTTTATTATGACCAGGGAGCAGTTTGGTGGGACTTACCAATTTAGCATATTTTTATGTTAAATCTAGTTAATTTACTCCATTTTATTTAATATTTAGTAGTTTATAATGTATGTGGGTGCTTTTTTAGAGTAGTGTTTTGGACGCAATCTTGCGGATGCGGGTTTATGGAGCGGATGTAAACTTGGATGACCTCTGATAGGCCCGTGTGGCTTTTGTCATCCGTCGAATTATGTTATGGGACGTCTAGTTCTCAAAACCAGCTAGCTAGCTCCCTTTAAGATTCTTAGCTTGCAATTCAAGCTAAATGTGAAATTCCCGATATCGTCCATAATACGGTAATTGTCACCGTAAAAAGGTGATGAGTTGGGAATTTAGCTGCGTCCCTCACTTGTCTATAGGCCATGATTTTGTTAATTCCAAGCTTGTTAACAAATAATTTTCTATCTTATTTTTGCGCAGCCTTAAGATATTTATTTAATCATGCATGTTAACTAAAAGGCTTTAACCATTACAGTTTGGAATAAATCCTTTGCCATAACTATCATAGAAAACTTTATTGTCTTAATTTTGGTTAATAGAACTGACCGCGTGGTTTCGACGTGGTCTTATTATGCGGAATCCACTGCATTCGCAACGTTTAATTGGTAATCGGTTGGTAACTTACTTAAGTTGCCCTAGATTAAGGTTCATCCCATAGTCTGGTAGACTTCGATGAACTTCGTCAGATTTTGTGTCAAACTTTCTGGTTCCTGGTAGCAGTATGAGCAAATGTCCGCATCGTCTAGTCGGTGCGGTATTTGTATGTAGTTAGTTACATGGATGGTAGCTTCACCGGAGTCTTGTCATGGGGAATCTTGTAACGTAGGTAGTTTTCGAGTATAATCAATGGCTGACATTTAACAAGAAATTTGACACTAAATGTAACAAGCTGGAGAGAAATTGACAAAATGCATCACGTTTAACAATGATTTTTCCCCTTTCAATTCATAAAACGGGTTTCATATTTAATGTATTTATTGAATTCAATTACATATTAAATAAAACCTGAGTTAAAAGAAAGCAGTTGAGATTCTGTTCTCCTATTCTCAATTGGCTTCCATATGAAAAAAAAAATCCCCGCACGCCATTGATAACAAATGGTACAGTGTAGGCTAACCATAAAAATAAAGGGATGAAAAGAGACACTAAAGCCTATTAAAGTCAGCCACTCAGAGCATCCAAACCCCATCAAGCCACCACAATGGCATATGGTGGTCCAGGGCACCGAGCAACCCTTTTGATCTCAATTAAACCACGTAGCCGAGTGGTCTAAGGAGCGGTTTAATTGAGGTCGAAGCGGTTGCTCGCTCCCTCAGTGTGCACAGTTCGAATCCCAACCCAGCTCGGATTTCTTATAAGGAGGAAATAACTATTTCCGAAGAAAAATTATTCCGCTTTCTCTTTCTTGCCGTCTGTTGGATATGTATATATATATATATATATATATATATATATATATATATATAGCAGGGTTAATTTTCATATTATTGCTTTCCTCGTGCCACTTTGTGAGCTTTTTTATTATATATTTTGTGATTTTATTCATTATATATATATATATATATATATATATATATATATATATATATATATATATATATATATATATATATATATATATATATATATATATATATATATATAATGAAAAAACTCACAAAGTGGCACGAGGAAAGCAATAATATGAACGCCGCTATAAAAGTTTTTATATACTGAATATATTTAAACAAAATATTTGACCTAAAGAGGCCCATTATTCTACTTATAACCATGAACCATTAATCTACCCTCAATTGAACTTAAACTATGGGTCGGTAGTTTTAGAAATTTGCTTCATCTCTCATTAACATAAGCTTTTTAACTTTCTATACGAATTTATCCCTTATTGAAAAATAGTAATGATAGTTAATATTCCATATATATTTAGTGGTGTGCTTTAGCTTTCCTCTCGGGATCCTTCCCCTCACCGGTTGGGGGAGTGAAGCGATTCCCACATAAATATGAGGATGGGAACGAGACGATTTCTCCTTTAATGACATCCTCTCCAGTGCCCTACATTTTGGCCCACCCTCTCACGTCACCGCCAATGAGCGGAGGGGGGGTGAAAGAGAAAGTGGGTATTCTTAGGTGTGGTAGCTGTTATGAGGAATTGTGATGGAATAGGGAGGAGAAAATAGAGGTGTAATGAAAGGGAGGGAAAATAGAAACGAAAGGTCGCGCGGTAGATGTGTGATGAAATCTGTTGCTCAGGCGAGATTTCCTCCCACAACACTACAACACAGCGAGACTCCAAGAGACAGGAGCTCTTCAGAGACAGATAGCGAGTTAGGCCTATATATGACAGTCTCCTTTGATGTGGCGGCGCCATCCGTTCGGGGCTCCGATTTCAGTCCGACCTTCTCGCCTCGAGGGCGTCTGATGGGCGCAGAGGCCCTTCCCCGAGGAGGACCCGAGTCGGGCTCGTAAACAAGACACTGATGTGAGGATGTTGTGTGTGGGTGGGAGGGGGGGGGCGTACCGCCGCACTGCGAGGAGAGAATCGACTCCCTCGTGCGATTCCGAGAAACCATTTTTCTTCTCTTGGTTTGTGTCTATTCTCTCTTAGCTTTGCTTTTCTTTGTTTTTGTGTAATTTTTCCTTACCTTCTTTCCCTTCGCTTTTTTCTTTTCGTTTCTTTTCTTTGTTTATCGCTTCTCTCCTTTGTTTATCGCTTCTCTCTTCGCTTTCTTTTTCCCTATGCCTTTTCTTTTCGTTTCTTTTCTCTCTTTGCTTTCCGTTTTTTGCTTTTATTTTCATTTCTTCGTTTTCCTCTCTTTACTTTCTTTTTCTCTCTTTGCTTTCTTTTTCCCCTTGCATTTTTCTTTCGTTTCTTTTCTCTCTTTGATTTGATTTTCTTTTTTGTTTCATGTACTTTTTGCTTTCCTTCTTTTCTTTTCTTTGATTTTCTGTTCTCTCTTTGCTTTCCTTTTTCTTTTGCCTTATCCTTTAGTTTTATTTTCCCTCTCTCTGCTTTATTTTTCCTTTGTTTTTCTTTGTGTTTCTGTTCTCTTTGCTTTGGTTATTTTTCTTGTTTTTGTTCTATTTGCTTTCCTCATTTTATTTTCATTGTTGTTCTGTTCTCTCTTTGCTTTCCTTCTCTTTTCTTTGTTGTGTGTTCTCGTTGCTTTGTTTTTATTTTATTTTATCATTTTGCTTTCCTTTTTTTCTTATGTTCTTCCTTTTCGTTTATTTGTTTTTTTCCTTTCCATTTCGTTTCTTTTCTTGGCTTTTCTGTTTTCCCTTTGCTTTCAATTTTCGCTCCTTTCTTTCCTTTTATTTTCTCTCTGCTTTTATTTTATTTTTTCATAATCTATCTTTCCCCTGTCTTCCTTCAATTATTTTATTCTTTTATTTCCTTGTGTTGCCTATATATTTCTTTCTTTTCTTTTTGTTTGATTCGTCTCAAGTTTCTTTTATTTTATTTTACCTTCTCATTACCAGCCTTTTTTACTTCGCTTCCAAGTACGTATATATATATATATATATATATATATATATATATATATATATATATATATATATATATATATATATATATATATATATATATATATATATATGACCCCAACCTCAGCGACTGTGTCGATTAATGAGAATGGGAAGGAATATTAACGATGACAGTTAAAAGAATGCATTAAATAATGGCTAAAAAACGGATGAAGACAAATTAAAATAACAAAATTGACAATTATTGAGATTAAAGTAAAAATACAAATAAAAATATATAGAATTAATTAATAATACCCAGTGTAATTTTGAAAAATAATAGAAAGAAGTGAAGTTATAACATAAACTGACTTGAATAATAAAATATTAAAGGTAACTGGAGTAAACAATAAAATAACCTATCATATTAAATTATAAAAAACAACAAAAACCCCGAAAACAAATTAGAATAAATTAAACAGAGGGACTAACCTTTATCGCGGGAGTTGAGAAATCAACTAACTAAAGATATTAAAACTACTAACGAGATTTGTTCGGTTGGCTAGTTAATGTATTGAAGTGTTGGTTGGTTATAGAGTGAATAGTTTAATTGAGGAGGAGTAATTATTTAGGTTTGGATTTATTTTATTGATGTACAGTGACTCTAAGATTTTCAAATCGAGAAAAGTTAAGGCTGAAGATAATATGGTAAATGAATCAGAATTAAGAGGATGATGGTGATACTCAATGTCAATTCATTTGTATAAATTCCAACCCTGTATCGTTAAATTCCTTTTTCTCCATAAGGAACCAATCCCTTTGGGCTTGCGATCCTGTATAATTTACAATTATACATGTACGACCTGCCACAGTCGTTATGTAGGCCTAACTGGCTTACAACTCAAATGCAGGATCGCTAAGCACTTAGGTTTGTCTCATAGGACTGGTATTCCCATTTCTAAACCTGAAGCCTCTTCCATCAGGCAACACTCTGAGTATCACCATCATCCTCTTAATTCTGAATCATTTTCATGTTATCTTCAGCATTAACTCCTCTCGATTTGAAAATCTTAGAGTCACTGTACATCAATAAAATAAATCCAAACCAGAGGCTATTTATTGATTATCCTTTTGCAGTCTTCTATCCTTATGTTCTTATCCATCCTCTGTGACTTGTTCTCTCTTCTCCTCCTTTTAAGGACTGGCCTCGAGTAGTTATGTTTTTGTCAGTCTGTAACACAAGAACAAATAAGAATACGTAAGAACCAGGCGCGGATCCGGGCCCGAGGGGGCTGAAGCCCCCCTAAAAAAAATTCAGATCCGTTTATGTTTATATTTCTTTTTTAACCCATATTTGTGTTCTTCTATTGAGAAAGAGTTATGTAATAATATAGAATATATATATATATATATATATATATATATATATATATATATATATATATATATATATATATATACATATATATGCGTAGTAGCATAATGTAGTAACGGCATACTTTTAACTGTGGTCAAAGCGGTGCTCGCTGCCTCAGTGTCCATGGTTCGAATCGCTTCCCTGCACGGATTTTTTCGAACAAAGGTAATAAAAATATTACTGCAAGGAAAAATTATTCCGTTTTCTCTCTCAATGTGGTTTATAGCATTCATCTTCATCATTCTCTCGCGCTACTTTGAGAGATATTATATATATATATATATATATATATATATATATATATAAGGTTTTTAACCCCTGATCGATTGTATCTTATTTGATACATATCTAAAATACAGGTGATTCTCAAAGAGAATTAGTAAATTCACTATTACACCTTAACGGATGTCCAAAAACTGCAATTGATAAATAATTTTCTAATGTGTGGAAAAATACGGGTCCGAGAGAATCAGCGCTCACTCATTTATGAGATGCTGTTATTTATCATCAATGTTGTGGAAAATAACCATTATTTATTATCAGTGCCCTTGTCTCAGACTCCTCAGCGGGAGGAAATCAGGTTAACCCCCTCCCCCATTTTTATCCTGGATCCGCCACTGGTAAGAACTGGTAAATGAAAACACGTCTAAACGTTCCCCCCCAAACCTAACTCTCAAGAAGAGGGTCCTAACCTTTCTACCCACCCGGGCCTATGAACCCTCGTGATCAATAGGTAGTTATTCATAAGTTGATGTGACCATTGAGGGCATTTTCATTGAATAGGGAAAGAATGAAGGCAAACAGAAGGGGCGGATAAATCGAAAGAAGAGTGAAAGAGGGGGAGAGAGAGTGTGAAGTGGATAGTGAAAAGGGAACCAGAATGATGAATATTAAATTCCCTCCTGGCAACGTTTCAAGCACATTCCTTTCACATGATCAAACTGTTTACAAATAAGATAATATAATTTAGAAATTAAATTTGAAGAATTTTAATTAATTACACCTTAACTCCTAAATTTAGATATTAGCTAAATAGTTTAGACATTTTCAACCGGAGTAAAAAGTGAGAGGCGAAAGCATAGCACAGGCGAAGGCTCTGCCCTACCACCTCTCCCACCCGCCTTAGCGGGCACGGGAAGCGAAAAAGACACCCGATAGTGACGAGAAAAAGGATCACAATCAGGAAATTTGAATTCTATAGCTGAAACCTATTTTACTCGTTTCTATAATCTACGTTGTCTACATATTCATGGATTACATCGTCCAGTCTAGATTTAAATTCTTCTATAGATGAACTATTCACCACTTCGACCGGGAGACGCTTCCATGTAGCGCAGATCTTATACGAGAAGTAGTTCCCGCAAATACTATTCGGGAACGGGGGCAAATCTAGCTTGTAACCATGGTTACAGGTCGGATTTGGGTTCAACGTGAACATCCTTCTGCAGTCCACGTTTTCGTTACTCCTTAAAATCTTGTAGGTCTCTATTAGCTGGCCTCGTAATCGGCGGGTCTCCGAAGGAAAAAGCCACAATTCTTGAAGCCGACGCTGATAGCCTTTGTGCCTAAGTGAGGGAATTAGCTTGATGGCCCTAGCCTGGACACGTTCCAGTCTATTTATGACCTTACGCAGTGTAGGGGACCAGAATTGAACGGCGTATTCCAGGTGAGGTCTGACTAGAGAGTTGTAAATTCGAGGGCAATCTCCTTGTTACGGAAGCGAAATTGCCTCTTTATGTAACCTAATGGTCTTTGTGCCTTTTTTTTGTACATCGACACACTGCCTGGAAAACTTTAGGTCGCTGCTAATTCTAAACGCAGTCTTGTGAATGAAGATTTTTGAGTGTTTTTTCACTAACTCTATAATTTAAGAAGGGGATTTTTTGAGTATTTGAATAATAATTTCATCTTAGTTTGGTTATGACTTAAATATATTTTAAATTTTTATTAAGGTAATTTCTAAGAATTTCTTTAGAGTTTGAAAAAACAAAATAGTTTAGTTCAGAAAAAATCAATATGATTATCCAATACTTTATAATGTTTTAAAAGAACATGAATTTCATTTGGTGAAGTTCAGAAAATTTATTAAACTTTAAGTAAGGCTGCTTTTTTATTTTATCTATAACTATATTTTAGCAACGGAATTTTCTGAAAAGGGGAAAATAGTTTAGAGTTCATTTTTTAAATTATTATAGTTGGAGAAGTTTAGAAATTTTATAAAAATTTAACCATGGCTGGTTTTTTTTTTAGATTTTAAATTTTAACCTTAGTAGCGGATCGCAAGCTCCCCCTTAGGGGGAAGTGGCGAAGCCATTGCCTGGTTTTATATATTATTGATATTGTGTATCGTACGAATTACGAATTGGTGTAAGTGTGTGTTCGTGTGTAAAGGCACAAATCGCATGTATGGAATAGATAGAACGAAATAAAAGGGATGCTTGGCGCCTGATTATCAGACTTATCGCTTTCGTGTGTATTGTAGCTGCCATGATTTAGTTTTGATGGTGATGACTTTTAAAGTGGTGTTTTGGAGACAATCTTGCAGATGCAGTTTGTGCGTGTGGGGGGGAGGGAGGCTGTTGACTCTGATAACCTCTGGATAGGACCTTGCGGCTTTTGTTTTCCGTTGAATTATGTTATGTTAACTATCAATAAATAACTTTTACATACTGACAACATAAGTTATATATGAAGGTTTTTATACACAGGAAAAAGGACTATTTAGTTGGTTTCTGAAGCTTTGTAATAAAACAAAGCGTTTAAGGTTGTTTAGCTGAGGTTTGGTTTGATTAGGTTAGGTTAGGTTAGGTTAAAAGAAAATACACGAACGGGGGTTGTCAGAAAATAACACGGAAAAAAATCTCAACCTCTGCTAGGATAAAAGGAAAAATAGTCACAATTAATTTAATTCCGAAAAACAAACAAAATCATAATTAAAAGAAACCGTTTAAAATACTAACCGACAGTTAATGGCTTTTACATATTGATAACATAATTTAGAAATGAGGGCAGTGCAGCTATGTGAGATTGACAACACTTTACAAGTGCTGCCTCATATAGGCTAGTGATTAACCTTTTGCGGACTCCTTTTCTTATGTTATGTTATGTTATTATATCCAGCCATTACATGTATGTGTAGTGTTTTTCATATTTACTCAATGGGAGAAAAATGAGTTCTATCGGAAGTCAGGGTTAACATATAGTACTCGCCATGTAAGTAATGATAGGTGTCGAGGAATGAGAGGCCTCAAGGAATGGTAGGCCCGAAGGACTTGCTTTGAAGATACCGAGAATATGGAGAGGCAAGCTGCCCACAGATACACACAGACCTTGGCCGATGGATCTCTGGGAGAGACCCCGGGAGACGGCGGGTCTGCTCCTGCGATGGTCCGGGGAGCTGGGGTAGAGCCTGGAATAGGTGTGAGGGTCTCCGACCCACTGTCGGGCCGGGGACGGGGTCGCCACCACCCTATGGAGAGGCATGGAGAATCTCAGCTATTATGGACCGTTGTGTTTAAGGGTTTGGCTAAGACAAAAGTCGATTTTACCGATTGCTGGTCGTTTCTGGGCGCTACATAAAACCTTGCATATTTTTTAACACAATAAAATGATCCTGTCTGTACATGCCACTACTTATATTCATATTAACTTATTCAGTATGTGTATCGCAGGGGCACATTTCCACTAATTCAGCACCCACTCACATTGTTCAGTAAAGCCTTGATGCCTACGACTGAGGGTCAAGTCCTACCTCTGTTTGCTCATCATGTATGGAATGTGCATGGCACCAGCATGAACAACATTGTTTTACCAACATTTGTGAAGGTTGCAAATATAAGTTCTTAAAACTCGTTGGTCGCTATCATACTTCAATCTGGTTCGTCGGCGCTATGTGTACCTTCATGGCAAGAAGACGGTGGCAGGTTCTTCGTCACGTCGGCGCTATGTGTACCTTCATGGCAAGAAGACGGTGGCAGGTTCTTCGTCACGTCGGCGCTATGTGTACCTTCATGGCAAGAAGACGGTGGCAGGTTCTTCGTCACGTCGGCGCTATGTGTACCTTCATGGCAAGAAGACGGTGGCAGGTTCTTCGTCACGTCGGCGCTATGTGTACCTTCATGGCAAGAAGACGGTGGCAGGTTCTTCGTCACGTCGGATCCCATATTCGTCGTAATTCTCAACATTAACAGAGGCAAAGTCCCTGCAATGATCGGCGACGTTTTGTGATAAGATGATTGATGGTTATTGCATTGATGGTTTCCCGTGGTTCAAATCACTTACAAGTTCCTTTGAATGGCTAAGTGAGGCTTCTGCCACGAGATGGCGCCACCCAGTGCCAGATCCGATGGTAGGTTTGAAATCTCCAGGGTGAATAACCCTATGTCCCATGGTCATATGGGTCATTTCATGGCTCTAAATGAGTACAATTGAACTTTACCCCTCTTGAAAAAAAAGAGACGCCTAGACCTGGCGCTTCGACGCAGGTAAAAAAACTCACGAGACAGGTAATTATGGCTCGATATTATGTAAAGTGGTTTTAAACTTTGCATGTTATATTTTGTCAATAAATGATTAACAAATGTTTTGTCTCATTAATTTAGATAACATAACACAATTCAATGGATGACAAAAGCCACGAGGGCCTATCAGAGATCATCCGAGAGAGCCTCCAATAAGGCATCACCATCGTGGTTTGTCAAAAACTAAATAATGCAATACACATATCAATAATATATACAAAGATTAATATTAAAATATTTAATTTGCTTCCAATACAACTTAAAAACCAGAATAACCAAACTCATCTAACCTGCGCTTGAAAACATTTAAATTTGGATCGCTTACTGTCTCCTGTGGTAAACCATTCCAGCAATCTACCACACTGTTAGTGAAAAAATACTTTCTCACATCCAACCTACACCTGATTTTTAACTTTTAAGTAGTGGCTTCTAGTCCTATTACTACCTTCCAACTCAAAGAACTTGCTAAACTCCAACTTATCCACTCCAGAACAGATTTTAAAAATCTCAATCGTATCCCCTCTCACACACCTTTGCATTAACTCTAACTGGTTGATATCATGTCTAAAGTGTGGTGACCATGCTTGTATACAGTACTCTAAATGTGGCCGGACATATGAGTTATATAGTTTAAGGATAACCTCCTTACTTTTTTTTAATTAATATGCCTCTGAATGAAACCACACATTCGATTTACTCTATTTTTTGCCTCAATACACCATGCTTAGAAAACCTCAGAGACCTATCTGCTACTACTCCTAAGTCCTTATCATCCTCTACTCCATTCGGCCAAAGACCATCGATTTCATAGCTAAATTCTCTATTATCTCTTCCCACGTAAATAAATTGACATTTTTAAGGTTAAAAGTCATTGACATCTTTAAGGTTAAAAGTCATCTGCCACTTTTTATGCCCAACCTAATAACTTATTTAAGTCATTCTGCATTTTAAAGTTAGACTCAACTTCATTTACTACAGTTGCCAATTTTGTGTCATCAGCAAAAATGACTCCTTGCTATTTGCACCCTCCCCAAGATCATTTATATAAACAATGAATAATAAAAGGCCTAGAACTGATCCCTTAGCTACGCCACTGAAAACTCCTTCACTATGACCACACTCTCTTCCAGTGGCGTAGCTAAGGGGGAAAGCGAGGGGGCACAAATTTAAAAGTTATCCTGAGCCCCCATTGGAAGGGGGACACAAACTTGTGTCCCATCCCTTTTTGAGTGACAAAAACAGTTAAAAACGGTTAAATATAAAGACTGATAAAAATATATTGTTGCTTATACTGTTGCTGTATCAAACTGATGGAATGTATCAATATTTGAATTTTGACTAATATTTGTCTAATATGTAATATCTCGGTTTCACATTTTGTAATTTATTTTTTAAATCTTACATAAGTATTCCCTATTAAAGTATCTTACTTATTTTTATTGTTTTATTTGATACCGCATCAGACATACCAAAGTGCACAAAAATATTGCAGTAGTTGTTTTCATGTCATTCATGATATCAAACATTTATATGTTGGGGGCTCCCAAAAGAGATAATGCTCCCAGGCCCCCAAGTCCCTATATACGCCACTGCCCCCTTCAGCCATTCAGCTATCTAATTCAAAACTTCCCCACATACCTTATTAAAAGCTTTGCTAAAATCTAAGTAAATTACATCAACATGTTTTTCCTTATCTAATTGTTTAGTGAAATAATCCATAAATTTTAGTAAGTTTGTTAAATATGATCTACCACTTCTACAACCATGCTGAGCATCATTTATTAACCTACCTCTTTTTAGATGCTCAGAAATACTCTTCTTAATTACCTTCTCAAGAATTTTACAAACTACAAATGTTAAGCTTACGGATTTAAAGTTATTTAGGTCTTCTTTACTTCCCTTCTTAGAAATTGACACATTTGTTATTTTCCAATCATTAGGTATTTCTCCAAACTCCAGTGATCCTGTATATATCTTCTCAAGAGCTACTATTAATACTTTCTACACCTTCTCTAAGTAACCTAGAATGTAACCTAGAATCTGGGCCAAATGCCTTACTAGAAATCAAATCAATTATAAGGCCTTTATTGATTTGCCCATCTACATTAATGGTATTCAACACCTCACCCATGACTTAGAGCTATCCCAAATTAAACTGTTCAGATTCTCTTCTAGAAATACTGAAGAAAAATTATCATTAAGTCCCTTTAATATTTCTTCATCAGATTCTTTCACAAGCCCTTCAAATTTAATAGGCCCTATTTTATCTCTGTTAGATTTTTATTGATTTCATAATAGCTAAATATTTTCTTAGATCTTTTTATTATTTTGAACTAAATTAATTTCTGCTGCCCGTCTCTCTGACACTGTAGTCTATATGTTGACTGATCTTTTCAGCTTCTGAATTGTTGCTTTCTTATGAGGGTGGCTTATTGCTTTCTGGAGGGGTAGGTACAAGAAGACCATCACTATGTGGTACTGGTGCAATAGAGGATGGAAGATGGGGATAGGAAATAGGAGGTGTATTTTTGCCATTTCGACGTTTGGAAGGGTCCATATACAGAACTAGCAGTTGCTTGGGTGGTCAGTGGGTTCATGGCTCATCTTCTCCCTCTATACCATCCTGTAAAAGGAAAAAAATATACTGTATTACTCTTTTGCCTTTAAAAACAAACATAATAGGTTAAATACTTGCGACATTAAATATTTTACTCTTTACAACAAACACTTTCCTTACTTTTCAAAGTTTCCTTGCAGTGTTCACAAGCAAAATGAGATGCCCAGAGTTTGTCTCGGTCCCCAACTGGTATGCCAAAGTAGGCTTTGTAAACTTCACACATTCTCATAGATGCGATCACACTGAAACCTTTGCTCTTGTTTTGATGAACTTTCCGCAGATATAACAGAATACATCTGGAGGATGATTGCAACCTCTTGATGTTATTTCTCTTCTGATGTGTTCACTATGGTAACTAGAGCTGATCTGTAAATCCCTGTAGTAATATTCAATAAGTTTCGAGAAGTTTCCAGGGGTGTGTCCTGGCAAGTTCTGGAACATTCTTGAAACTTCATAAATTTCTACTAAATTCTATAAATTTCTCATTAAATCTAGAAGGTTTGGGAAAGTTTCCTTAAAACAAAGGTTATTCTACAACATTCCAATGCCTTTTAAAATAAAAAAACTGTATAATTTTCTACCAGGCTTTGAAAAAGATTAAAGCCAACAACCTTTTATATATTCTCAATTTTTCCGAAATTAATGATACCCTAGAATATTTTCCAAATGAGCAAATTTAGAATTTCAGTGCCCTACCTACAAAAGCAAAGTTTGGGGATGAAAATAAACTTTTTTTTCATTTACTTTAGTTAGAAACAACCTGGAAATAACACCTTTAACCCAGGAACAAGAAAAAAATTTTTTTGTTACAGTCTTATCGTTCTGTTGTTGGTGAATAAAGTAAATTAACTTGGGATTTCAATTGGATTAATTTCTTTCTAAATCCTCTTTGGTTCCTGCGATGCAACTTGAATCATTTAAACGTTTCTTTCATTCTGACTATTTCAATTGTGTCATAGTCAACCTATATGTAGTTATGCAGTGGGGTGAAATAAATATTCGTATATCTTCAAAATTCAATTTTAATAGACTTCTAAACCATCAAAATTAATGAATTTTACACAATAGATGCATATTAATGTGAAGTTAAAAGTTTTCTGTACAAAATACATGAAGCACAATTGATATTCAGTAAAATTGAAATTAATGAAAACAGGGATGAAAAAAGTAGTCGTACAAAAACATAAATCGAAGGAAATTCATTTTTAAAAGCACATGAGAGACATACTATTAGTTGTGACGGTGCAAAGAAGCTTCTAGAGGGTTACAATAACATGTACAGTAGTCAAGAAGAGTTCAGGAAAGATTGGAATGCCGCTCAGCATTCGAAGTTACCTCAGTAAAGACGTTATCATGGCGAAGAATAAAGAACTATCCAATCACCAGAAAAAGGCGATCCTGAAGCTCCATACTGATGGGCTGAGCTACTAGAATATATCCGACCAGCTAAAAATACCTTTCAGTACCACTGACTTTGTCATTATGTAGTGGGTAAAAGTGGGAACCATCGACAACGATCAACGTTCGGGTGCTCCTCGGAAGATTTTCCCCAAAGCTTCTGATGTAATACTCAAGAAAGCTAGACTTGCCCCTATGGCGACCCGTAAGGAAATTCAAGATGCTCGACTGGCAGCAGGAATGTCGGTCACAAAGCAAACCATCAGTAATGAACTGAACCGGCCTCATTTTAAGTCTCGCAGGCCAAGGAAGACACCTCTGCTGCTGAAGAAAGACAGAGTTGCAAGGTTCAAGTTTGCACGTGAGAATTTGGAGAAACATGCTGAGTTATGGGATAATGTCCTGTGGTCAGACGAGAGAAAAATAGAATTGTTTGGCCGTTACGATGGGCGTCCTGTCTGGAAGATTTTATTTTTTTTTAAAGGGGCTATCTGGCGACTGCCCACTTGGGCATAAGTCGCCGCAAACAAACAGCCTAGTTCTAGGCTACTTTAAAATAATTTTTTTAACAGAAACAACAATAAAAAGGGATAACAATCAGGGAGCCAGCGACCTACAAAAAAAACAAAAACAAACAACAATAACAAAAAAATAACAAGTTAAATACAAAGGAGAAGGCCGGCCTCCCCCAAAAAGTCTATCAGTCCACCAGTCATGGTGCACGCACTCGTCCCGAGTACAAGGGACAGGCGGTAGCGACCCCGCCCATCCCGGTACCGGGACAGGTAACGTGCGCGAAGATCACTCAGACTGGGACATTCGATAAGAATGTACCGAACAGTCTGGGAGACGACGCAGTCGTCGCAATAGGGCGCATGCGAGCGCTCCATCAAATAGCGATGCGTCACACGAGTGTGTCCGATTCGGAGACGACAGAAAGCGACCTGAAGCCGTCGCGGCATTGGGGGATAGGTCCATGGGAACAGTCGCGGCGCAATGGCACGCAACTTTAAGTTCCCTTCGACCGTCTCCCATCTTCTTTGCCAAGCAGTCCGAAGAGCTGCCCGTATTCCGGCCATGTAGTCGGTGTGAGGACCTGTCTGGAGGAAAGACAGCAGTGCCTACGACCCTAAGAACGCCATCCTTACCGTGTGAAGTTTGGGGGATGTAGCATCATGGTGTGGGTGTGTGTCTCATCTAAGGGTACCGGCAATATCCACATCATAGATGGGACCATGAATTCGGCAATTAACAGAGACATTTTAGAACATCTGTTTGTCTCTGTTAAGAAGCTTGGACTTAGAGAAGAATGAATCTTTCAACAAGATAATGATCCGAAGCATACTGCGAAAGCTACTCGCGAATGGTTCCGTAAAAACAATGTAAACGTTCTAGAGTGGTCTAGTCAGTCGCCAGATTTGAGCCCAATCAAGAACTTGTGGCGAACATTGAAGAGCAAGATTCATTTGAGGAGTCCCAAGAACATCAAAGAATTGAAGGTAATTTGCAAAGAAGAATGAGCCAAAATACCAAAGGAATGTTGCAGCGCAGTAGTGAAGGAATACAGGAAACGATTGATGGCGGTGAAAGCCAACAAAGTTTATGCAACTAATTATTAATCACCAAATACTTGATTTGTACGTCTACTTTTTTCACCCTTGTTTTCATTAATTCAAGTTTACTGAATATCAATTCTGTTTCATGTCTTTTTGTACAGAAAACGTTTAACTTTACATTAATATGCATCTATTGTGTAAAATTCATGAAGTTTGATGGGTTTGAAGCTTATTAAATTTGAATTTTGAAGGTGTACGAATACTTATTTCTTCCCACTGCAGTTCAGTCTATTTCGGGGTCAGTCTGGACTTTGTAGTTCTGTGTAATGGAAAAGAAATGACAAAGATACGCTGTCCAGAAGTAGCTGAAATGATTTCAAAGGGCAAAAATAAATACAAACACAAATGATGGATAGCCCAAAAGAATAGTTCTAAAATGGAAATGGGAATGCTACATCAGAGTAATCATCATCATCATCATCATCATCACTAACTCTATAATTTAAGAAGGGGATTTTTTGGAGTATTTGAATAATAATTTCATCTTAGTTTGGTTATGACTTATGTTTTTTATCAAAGTTATTTCTAATAATTCTTTTATAATATCAAAAAAAAATTATGAAGTACAGAAATAAATATAAGTATCAAAATTTTGTGAATTTTCTAAAACCCAAAGAATTACAAATGGTGAAGTTCTGAAAATTTATATTTATATATCTTCTTCTTCTATAACTCTATATTTTAGCAACATGATATTTTGAAAGGGGGGAAATTTAGTTTAGAGTTCCTTTTTAAAATTATTATAATTGGCGAAGTTCAGAAAATCTCTAAAATTTAACCATGGCTGCTATTTTAGATTTTAAATTTTAATCTTAGTAGCGAAGCGCAAGGAAGTGGCGAAACCATTGCCTGGTTATTTATTATAATAATGAGCAGTTCCAATTTTTTTACCATTTGCAAAATCGACTTCCAGAGAAAGTGAATTTGATTTTGAAGACTCAAGTTCTGAAATTTAATTAATAGTTTTTATTAGTGCCAAGTCACTAATAATAAATATATAATAATAATAATAATTACTCAAATATTGATGTCATTTTTGACAGCACAGGTATATTAATATTTATTAGATATAACTAAGTCCTTGGCTCCAAACCTTTGACTGACGAAATTCAATATTTGTGTCATATCAACATTACAGTGCTCGGATCAGACGTTAAACTGGAGTTCCCCCGAACAGAATTACTCTCCGAAATATCCCCAAGAAGCTTGCAAACTTTACCAACCCGAATTTTAGTTGCAAAATGTATTAATACTTCTTAATTACCTTTTGTTAAATACGAGTTTTCCCTCTTGCGAAAGAAAACAACAAATTTTAATTTCAAGGCAAGCGAATAACGTTAGTTAGATCTACAGTAGTTTTCTGAGGGCTTCTGAAATTTTCTGTAAATCATCTTAAAATTCTCTTGGTTGTGGCGCGCAATGAATGTGACCATTTCAGTTCTTTTTAGACAAACGCAAAAAACGAGAAGACGCGAACATTGCTCTTTTGAGGCATTCGCGATTAAAAATCTCTAAAATAGGTAGGCTTCTAGTAATAGTGCAGAATGTGTGTGTACCACGGTAGGTAATTGCTAAGATTAGTGGTGCACGATTCTTTTAGCGACTTTTGTTGGCTACCTTTATAACTACTTTTCCCCCCATTCCCTTAACTTTTTGTAGACTTGCCTAGCAACAATGTCTGACAATCGCCTTTGAATTTGAATCTAATGCTAGTCTTTTGAATTGGAAATACTATTAAGTTATTAAAAAAGAGGGAGGAGGGGTGCGACCCCCACAATAAAAGAGCGGTTCCACGAATTCCTGGTCGACGCAGCAGAACTACACTGGCATAACGTAAGTAAATGAATTTGTAGAAAGTTTTTTAACTAAAAGTAAAAAAAAATTGCTAATAAACTATTCAAACAAATAACAGAAACAAAAATAATAATAATAATAATAACATAAATAAAACAAACGAACAAACTTACAAACCAAAACACTAAAAAGAAGCATTCGTCACGCAACGTACCCAAACATTTAATAGCGGGTAAAAAGGCAGTTTATTTAGGAGACATCGATAATAGGCTTCAGAAAAAAGCCGAAAAAAACAACAAAAAACTAGTTTTTACCTATCTTTAGAAGCACAAAAGGAAACTGGAAAAAATAAAAGCTTAGCATTGCTCACTACCAGTCGGCAAACCTGAAAAATGATAAACTGTATCGAAAATCGTTAACAAAATCGTTCACCACTAATCTTAACAATTACCACCCGGTAAATTTTAGGATAGATGCAAAAAAAAGGGTTTTGAAATGTATTTTTTTTGTATTCTTCAGATTAACAACGTTTTTCCGACAATTTACTTAAAATATATTCTTAGGGTTATCTAAATTGTATGTTTTTTTAATTTTTCGGTGCAGAAAACACTAGTTTACGAGTTATTAGCACTTGAAAGTAGTATTTTCCGAGCTATCGAGTTATAATTTGCCACCGCTAGTAGCCCTGGCGGTATGGCGTTATAAGCCTCTGGAAAAGAGTGTTTGCGCAGCGATTCAATAAATACATATTTCCCACGATGGTGATTAGCATCACCTTTAGTAAGTGGCTATTTTAACTATAATGTAGAAGGTTAGGGGTATTAGGTTATTTAAACAAGTTTAGTTCTGATCAATTTTAGTTGCAAATTAACAACTAATATTCACGCGAAAACGCAATCACCATTTTGAACTGGAACCTAAGGCTATGTCAGGGCAAGTTCGCTTGAATAGGTTTCTTGTTTGGTACGTTTCCGGCAGAAAAAAAACTACACACAAAACCTAACTAAATTTAATAAAACAAACTAACGAACCCACAAAAAATAACCTAGGCTAAATATTAATTTAAAAAAAAAAACAACTAACTAACCCTAGAATTATTTTTTCGGTTCAAAACAATCAATGAAAAGATGGCTGCCAATCTATTTTTCGTTAAAACAGCATAATTAGAAATTTCTGCGCCTTAATTAGTGAAAGTGCATTTAGCGAATAGCATTTTGCATATCTTTTTCGAAATAGAAATATTTATAACAAATTGCCTGACATAATAAGAATAATTAAATTTATTTTTAAGTGATTACGATTTTCGAAATATTAACCGCAATGAGTAAATGTTGAGGGTGTGACAGTGGCGTCACGATTAAAGAAAATTTTGTTTCTGTTTTAACCAGCAGCACGTCCTCCCGACCTGAATTCCAATATGGAAGTCCTGGCTCACTGGGGTGATTTAATAAAGTCTTTGATTTGTCTTAGGGAATCTGATGCGTTCCGCTTTCCCTTAATTCACTTTTCTACATGAATAGTCCTTTACTTTTTCTACCTAGGAATAAGGTCTCGCAAGTGGGTACCTTGTTTAGTTTGCTACACATGGTACCTGGAGTGATTGCACGTCCTTCCGGCTCGATCCAGTGCCGAGGTATGATATTAATAGGTGATTACCCACCCCACTCCTTACTGGTCCCGCCTATTTCTATTCTTCTTTATTACATATCCTCGTCTATCTCCTTCTAACTTTAGCTCATAGGATCCAGAGAGGTTCTGGTGGCTCTGCGCACTGTCTTCCACTTTTTCTAACATAGCGGAGTGGCAGATTGCACCGTGCAGTCCCTACCTTATGGGAGGGCTGAAGGCCTGTTGGCTAGGGGAAGTATTATGTACGAACCATCTTGAGTTGTCTACTTTGTTCACCGCTTCCAGGACATATATGAGGTAGCTTCGCCGGCACCATCCCTTATAGTTCAAAGCCTCCATGGCAAAGTCTCCATTACGTTAGGTTGAATTGTCAAGGCCCGTCTTAACCCGAATCAGCAGGCCGAATATGTGTAAATTATCACATTCTGGACGCTTCTGATCATATAATGACTTTTCCCTTTTTCTCCCAAGGCATGGGAAGACATATTTTCTATTGATCTTCAATAAGTTGTGTTTAGAGACTAGAAATGCGGCAAATGAGCTATTAGGTTTTATCAGATCAGCAGAAGAACAACACCGCAAACAAGAAGTCAAGAGTGATCTCCTAAAACCAGAAATCTGATAATATTCGTTTTAACACAATTGCGATTTTTTTTTAATTTTCAAAGACATAAATTATCTTACTTTCTAAAATGATGTTCAACGATATCATTGTCACTTTTCGGAACTTAATAATAATGTAGTTATAAATTTTTCGAAAATATGTTATTATTTTGGTAAATTTGAATCTTTCTGTGCGCAATTTGAACTCTTTCCTTCAACTTTTGACCTACTTTTGCCTGACTAGTTAGCCAATAGCATGCTACGTTATATTTGCAGGTGATCTACGCGTGCGTGTTCTGACTGATTAGCCAATAGCATGCTTGGTTATATTTCGGACGGTTCGCTCATTTCGGACTGTAATTGTGTCTTCAGTTTAATTATTACAATGGTAAGCGGTGGTTGTTCTAAGTCACAATACAAAATAATACGTGAAGTCTTTGATCACGATATTCAGGCCTTAGAAATATATAGGGCAGGAATTGTAAATTTAGCCCAGATCGAAATTTCTTTGGTAACACTTCAGTTTCGGGGCGCACGGTAGGTGGCGCTGTTTATAGGCTACAATATGTCTGAACAATTCCGGCGTTATATTTTTTTGTATATGAGTATATACTGGGGGGATGCGCCACCCAGACCCCCCCCCAAATTGATTGAAACCCAGGATCATCGCAGGGTGGTCTCCTCGCAGTCCCCTTGAATTTACTGGGGGTTTTTTCTCCCAACAGCTTTTTACTGGCAGAAAAACCTACCCAATGACAAACAGTACTTACTTTTATAGGTTTCTTGATTAGTTTATGCGCCTCTAAATAATCTAAAAGTTTTTCGCAGTCATGCAAAATAAACCCGAATTCGAATAACGAAGAAGCACAACTAGAGCACGAAAAAGCCATAACGAAAGAGAAACAAATGCTAAGCGGGTTTTATTTATAGCTACGACGTTGCCAGTAAGAAGCTGTTATTGTTCATTGTGAAACAAAAAATACAAAAACAAAAAAACAAAAACAATAAAAGACATCAAGAAACCTTACTTAACTTAGAAAAAACTATAAAGGAGCAGAGGCGCAGATATTTAGTAAATAATACAGACTAAAAGTTACAAATCCCCAAACCCAAAAAAAAATTATAACGCCGTGATTGGTCACATCTGAAGCTACCGTCTGACGTCATAAGAGATATATTGGAGCCCACAATTGTAGCCCACTAACAGCGCCACCTACCGTGCGCCCCAAATCTGAAGTATTACCATTTCTTTTACTGGAATATAACTGCAAAAGATTCGAAAGGCCCTAAAACCACATACAAATTTTCGGTTAATGAGTTTAAGGGCACTTGGCTTTCTAATGCCCGCATTCGACCAACTTCTCGCCTCTTGTTTATAAACTGTTTTCCGCGCAAAAGTGTTTCAACGAGAAATTGAAGAAAATATCGTTAGGGTAAGGTAAGGTAAGTTTAGGTTAGGTTCTGGATCATTTAAATGAATTTGAAAATGTGTTTTTCTTATGCAGTTTTATGTGTACTTTTCACATCTGAAACTCGTTTTCGCTGGAAATACATACTTTTCCTATTGTGGAACTTTAGTCGATTATGGGTAAAGTTTGTATTTCCGGGAAAAACGAGTGTCAGATCTGAAAAGTACACATAAAACTGCATAAGAAAAACACATTTTCCAATTCATTATAAAATGTGTTAAAACGGAATTTTACCCTAATCTCCCAAAATGAAGAACATTTGAAGACACTCCGATCAGAAGGCATCGAAGGTAAGGAAGTTACCTTCACTTCGTGAAAGGATCAGTCTACACCTTAGTAGTTATCACCGAAGAGCTGGCCAATCAGGGAGGAGTCAAGGTCGAACTGTGATGAGAAAACATGGAACGACCTAGAGAGCCACCCCAACGCTCTTAGTCACGTTAGTTTGAGACAGGCTCTCGAGTTGGTACATGCAGGCTGGTATCACTACCGCGTCAAGGCATTCGGGCCATTACCACGCAGGTGCTACTACTGCCTCCACTTCGACCTTACGAATCATACTTGCAGACATGCCAAGTTGGGTAAACCATAAATTTATGCCAACTGCTCTAAGGCTTTAAATGATATATACATATCTATTGTGTAATGCCAAGTGTATCAACTGCGACGAGTCCGCATTGCTTTCTCGAAGCAATGTGACACGTATCTTTTCGAGAAAGAAGTCTTGACCGTTGGGGCTCCCGACATAATCTTTTTCTGAGGGGGCAAAAAATGGGTCCTGTCGCGCCCCGTGCAACCTGGGACTTCGGGTAAGAGAGCTTTGGCTCCCTTACCCTTGTCCAAAGCTGGTCGGGCTATTTGGTAACCGGCTTCTCTGAGGTAAGGGTCACCACGCCTAACATTTTTTCATAGTAGTGTTCAGTTCCATGGTTCAGGTGAACGCCAGGTCGTAATCGAGGAGGTCCATGGGTAGGAGCAGAGGGGGCCAACAAAAGGTTAGAGAAAAAGTGCTTGTAAATGGAAGACATAGAAGCAGGGGCACATTGAGGGAGAGTTGATACAGGGGAAGGAGATTAGGGGTTAGCGAAGGAGAGAAGAGAGACTAAGATGGGGCCGGACGGGCCGCTGAGTTCCGTCAGCACGGCGGTCAAAGAAACATCACCGTGCATCTTGGAGCGTAGACTCCAAGAGGCATTGAACCACGTCTCTCGCTATGCCGAAGAGTACTAGCTTTGGTTTTGATTGGCCATGACTAAGGTGGTGTACCTTTGCCGCCATCCGCGGCTCCAACCCGCCCCAGATTTATTTGTAAATGGGGTTTTCCTAGAAAGGTCGACTCTATCGTCCTTTTTACCAGTGCCTTCCGCACGCCCCCTTTTGAGAGCCCACTTGTCGATGTTGGGATGATGCCACTTGCTATGCGCCTTCCACATTGCACTATTCGCCTGTACGCGCGAGGCCGGCTCCTCCCTCAGTTGCCAATAGCTCTCACTTCATTCGCAGCTGATCTCGACAGTGCCTGTGTCATCGAGAGACTCCTGTTCTACCATGAGCCCTTTGGATTTAGAGCTAAGAAACTCCTTCGGGAGCTCGGTGTAGCTCTCGGGTCGATAGTTCCCCAGGTTAGGCCCAGGACACCACCCTGAAGGGTACCACCTTTGACCCTTTGTCACCAAACCTCTTCTCCCAAAGCTGCTACAGCCCCGTGAATATTGTGTTTGACCTTTTTTGAGCGGCTTCATGTCACGCTGGAACCGTGCTAGTGTATACGGATGATTCCAAGTCCCAGGAGGGGGTCGGTTTCCACGCGTATCCCCTCCGTTTGAAGTCAGCGGGACTGCCAGGCGCTGTTTCTATCTTTACGGCTGAGCTGGTTACAATAAACTGCTTAGTGCGGGAGATAACGCGGCAACCCAGTCTAGAGACCTGCTTGTGATCTATAGCGACTTACAAAGTGCCCTGAGTGCTCTCGAGGCATTGGAGTCTCCATATTTCCTGGTTCGCGGTATCCAAGACGCCACTCTTTCGGCGAGCTATGAGGAAGGATATCGAGATTATCTTCTGCTGGGTCCCTGAACATGTGGGAATTGCGGGGAATGATCTTAATGATGAGAGCGCCAAAGAGTCCACAAGGAGTGAGCGACAAGACCATCGTTTCGCTCTTCCTCACCCAATTACATGGCTGGAATCCGGGCAGACGTCCTGGCTGCTTGGCACACAAGATGGGAGACGGTCGAGTGGAATTTAAAGTAGCGTGCCATTGCGCCGTGACTGTTCCTGTGAACCTACCCCCAATGCCGCGACGGCTTCAGGTTGCTTTCTGTCGTCTTCGAATTGGGCATACTCGCGGGACGTCTGCCATTTGATGGGAGCTCGCCTGCACATTATTGCGACGACTGCGTTGTTCCCCAGACTGTTCGGCACATTCTTGTTGAATGTCCCAGTCTGGCTGATCTTTGCGGATGTTACCCGTCGCGGTATCGGGACGAACTGGGTCGCTACCACTTGTCCCTCCTACTCGGGACGGGTTCTTGTAAACAAACGTGCGTACTATGACATTTTGGATGAGTCTGGCCTCCCACCCTTTATTTGACTTTCATTGTTGTAGATCACATGTTCCTACGCCAGGGGGAGCCGGGCCTACTCCCGGCGCCGGAGCGCGCTTCCTTCTTGTTGCTATTTTGTTTATCTTTTTTTGTTGTTCTTGTTGTTTTTTAGCTTGTCTCTTACCCTTTGTTCCTGTGTTGTTTTATCTTTGTTATTCATTTGTTTTTTAATCTAGTCTAGTGTTACTCTGGAGTGTGATTACGGCGATTTTTGGCCTTGTAAGAAGTCACCAGATGCGCTCTTAAAATTAAAGAATCTTTCCTGTGACTTTTTTCATAGAAAAAATTGACTTTTTCCCTGATTTTTTTCCCCATGTGACTTTTTCTTCGACCATCTACAATAATATTATTGGTCGGTCGGTCACTTTTCTTTCTCTCAAACACTCACTCCACAATCAATCCTATACTAGTGGCCCTCGTTTAAGAACTTGCATTAAACTGCCCTAACTAAGAGATATCTTAGACGGATTAAACGATGTAAAAACTCCCTGGAGAGTCGTAATCAGTGGTAAAACCGTTCCAGGTGGTGACGATCGGTGGTAAAAACATCAGATGGTTATGTGTTATATACACACCGCATGTTGCAATTTATTTTAAATGCACGCCCTATGATGACAATCCGTTGTAAAAACGTCTGGATAGTGACGGTGGCATTCGGTGCCCCTTCCCTCCAGATGTGACCATTGATGGTAAAAACATCCCAGGTGTTGACACTGTGGTAAAAAGCATCATGGATAATGACATTTGTTGGGAAGTAACAGCCAAAAATGTGAAATTTGGTGGTAAAAAGCATCCCATGCGGTATCAATCGGTGGCAAAAAGCACTAAGATTTGGATGATTTGTGATAAAAGTTTGTATTGTAGTAATGTGTGGTAAAAGAAGCATCCCATGAGGTGACAATCGCTGGTAACAAAATCACCCCAGATAGTAACACTTAGTGTTAAAAAGCATGCCAGATGGTAACACTCGGAGGTAAAAAGCATCTCATGTGATGAGAATCGGTGTTAAAAAGCATCTCAGAAGGAATCGTTCGCATTAAAGGTTGTCAACTCGATTATATCCCTCAATCCCTCGATCTTTATTCAACCCAGTTTGAAAAAGAGTAGGATTGAGTGTAAAAATCCTTTACTTATTTATTAAGGATCTTTAATGTTAAACACATTGGAATTAATGGCTTCGCCTGGGCGGATGTCGTTTGTTCTTTACGCTAATTCGAACAGTTTCACTTCCCCCAACCTCAATTGTTTTACGAGCATCTCAACCTTTTTGAAAAAGATGCTTTCGTTGGTTTTCCTCCACAAGTTTTAAATAACTAAAAATTTCCTCGTCAAAAGAACAAATTTATCTTTTCCTTTGTCATACGTCCACAAAAATGACCTAGAACTGGTTGAGAGCGATGACAAATAACCATTGTTTGGTTTGGCTTATTAGCAACGCTAACCACCGACATAATAGGCGTCAAGCTGATAAAAAAGGGGCGGTGGAATGATGACTCTAAATTTGAATAATGAAAACAAAGGTGGGAGAGAGAGAGGGAGGGGGGGGGGGGAGTAAGGTACCTCCATTTTTTATGTCATGCCAAAGAGAGAAAGACAAACACCGGTGTCCTCTTACAGGAAGAACAAATCCGAAGGATAGGTAAGAAAACAAGACCCCAAATCCGCTTTTGGTTTGAGGCTTTAACACCCGCCAAACCCCGACAGCTCGGCAAGACGCCTCGTAAGGAAGTAAAAGTGTTCGTAGTTCTGAACTACCCCAAATTCTGGATGGGATACATGTGTTCGTTGCTCTGAATTAACGAAAATGTAGGAAATCCGTGTGTTCGTATCTATGAACTACCGAAAATGCAGGAGGGGATCCGTACGTTCGTAGATCTGAATTAACGAAAATGCAGGAGATCCGTGTGTTCGTAGCTATGAACTACAAAAATTTTAGGATGGGATACATGTGTTCGTAGCTCCGAATTAACGAAAATGCAGGATATCTGTGCGTTCGTACCTATGAACTACCAAAAATGCAGGAGGGGATCCGTATGTTGGTAGCTTTGGATTAACGAAAATCCAAGGGATCCGTGTGTTCGTAGCTATGAACTACCAAAATTTTAGGATGGGATACATGTGTTTGTAGCTCCGAATTAACGAAAATGCAGGATATCTGTGCGTTCGTAGCTATGAACTACCGAAAATGCAGGAGGGGATCCGTATGTTTGTAGCTCTGAATTAACTAAAATGCTGGAGATCCGTGTGTTCGTAGCAATGAACTACCGAAAATGCAATATGAGATCCTTCTGTTCGTACCTCTGAATTACATAAAATACAGGGGGAGATCCGTATGTTTGTACCTCTGAATTACCGAAAATGCAGAAGGGTATCTGTGCGTTCTTATCTCTGATCTCTTCAAAATGAGGGAGGAGAAGTGCGTTCGTAACTCTGAAGAGGAGCTACCGAGAAAGACGCTAATACAATTGGTCAAAGGTCCTTTACACGTCTCCCCGTCCACATTCTGGTCGTAGGAACATTTTAATTGAACGTATCCAAAGTTAAACCTCGGCGTTCGTATTAGTTTAATACGTTTCCTTTCGTTTATCGTGGTTCAATGATAACTCTCTCGTTTCGCACGTGTTAGGTTGCTGGTTCGAATCCTGGGGGAAACTGATGATTTTTCATACATATGTATATAAAAGGAGTGGATAAAATAATGGAAACCAGCGGTTTCTCCTTTAATATTTCTGCCACCGATTATAAAGAAATAAAAACTCAAATTATCAAAAACTAGGTCACTTTCATTTGCAGACACCTCGGAAACGAAGTTGTCCAATTCGCGTTATTTTGGAGGGGTTCCATGAGAGAGCTTCCAGATTTCCTAAGAGCACTAATTCTTGGATAGGCGATGGCTGGAGGCTTGGTCACAAAAATTGCTGAGTTCTACCATTAATCTAGTGCCTGTAGGAGGGAGGGGGGAAGACCCTGTGTAAAAGGTTACACACACTATTCAGAGGAACTGTCGTCTTCACTGCCAGAGAGGACATAGGGAAAGCCCCGTCACTCTGCTGACTTGGACTCTCTAATCAGTCCTGGAGAAGTTGGTGCGTTTTCTCTTTTTTTTCTCTCGTCACCCCTTTATTTTTTCTATAACTATCTCCTAAATTCTTTGCCTACAAGCAAAAATGTGGATAACGTAGGTGAGGATAAAATACCATACTGCAACTGAAGCCTTGGTGAGAAACACAACCTTCCGATCTCCTATAGGGAGACGGCCTGTGCAGACCATTGCACTTTGTATATGGAAGAGCAGCACTTCCGCCCGGAACCAGTGCTCGCAAGGATGGACTCAATCACAGAGGGAAACTCCACTCTAGGTCCAGATCGGGGGAAACTGGTGCGTTTCTCAAGTCCCTTTATGCACCCTTTCTAATTCGACTGGCCGGTGTCTTCCACACGTTCCCCATTGAGAGCTTACTTATCGATGACACTCGCTCTTTACGGGCGAGACCGACGTCTTCATCAGTCGCCAAAGGGTCTCACTGCATCCGCGCCGATCTTGACAAATATACAAACTCCTCTCCCGTCCGTCCTGTAATCTATTTTCCCCCACCGTCGCGCTATCAAACCCGTAACTTTTTATATTACCCGTACAAAATCTCAGAGTGCAATTAGCAGTTGAGCCAAGTTTGGAACTTCCAGCTTCTAAGTTCGCCACCAAGTTTATAACTTTTTCATCCTGAGGCAGCGAAAACAAAGAAAGCAAAAAAGTTTGGGGCCAAGAAAGTCATTGGCTCGTGATACCATCAAGCGTGATGGCTCTAGATATTATTGCAATAATAGACATACGAGGCAAAAGCAAAGGCATTCTTTGTTGTTAAATAGACATACAAGACTATCTATAGACAAAAATACAACACAAAGGCATACAATACAACACAAAGGCATTATTATCACAGTTAAATTGACATATAAAACAAACGGGCATCTCCCTTGTTAAGTCGACCTACATATAAGGCAAAACAAAAGAATTTGCTGTTAAATTGGCATACATATAAAGACCAAAAATTGGCATTATTCATTGTTAAATACAATTTGTACTGTACAAGGCTAAATTGGTTAGTATATTGATGAGAAGCCGTCACGAAGGTGACAAGCAAGGAAGAACCAAAACTGAAAGAGAGAGAGAGGGAGAGGATAGGTGGGGTAGGGGGTAATATGTTAGAATGCCTGAGAGTATAGGAGATAGGAATTAAGTGTAGATACGTGGATAAAGTAAATGTGGAACAAATTTCATTGGTAATGCAAGGGCTGCATGTGGAGGGGGCGCGCTAGAACCCCTATGCTTAAATAGTGCAGACGATAAAGCCAGGGAGAAGCGAATGGATGCTTATAAGGAGGCGAAAAGAGAAGTGAAACTAGGATTAAGCAGAGTAGGAAAGACTTAAATAAAGCATTCGGACTGAAGATGAATGAAGATCCGGATTGGAACAGTAAGTAATTCTAGAAGAAAGGGAGATATGATAAACCGAGTCAGAATAGCTGTATAAACATCAGACGGCAACCTAAAGGTGCGCGCGAATGCGCCGTGATTGCCCCCGTGGACGTTACCTCCCACAATGCCTCGCCGGTTTCAGGTCTCTCTCTGGTCGTCTCCGAATTGGGAACACTCGCGGGACGCACCGCCATTTGATGGAGTGTTCCACTGCACTTCGCCGTGTGCGTGGTCCCCCACACTGTTCGGCACATTCTCGTTGATTGTTAGTCTGGGAGATTTTCACGAACACTACCTGTCTCGGTACCGAGAGAAACGGGGTAGCTACCGTTTGTCCTTTGTACTCGCAACGGGTTCGTGTACCTGTGGACTATTTGACTCTTTGGCGTTGGATACATTTTCGGGTGCTTGAGGGAGCGGGTATACCTCAGGATCGTACATTACTTATATTTTTGTTGTGGTTTGTTTTACTTGTTTGTTTTTCTTTGTTTCGGTGGGTTATTGTCTTTGTTTGTTTGTTTTTTTCGCTTTTATGTATCCTAAGATTAGGCTACCTTCTGTTTGTTTTATTTTCGGAAACTTATGCCCTTGGAACTACTAAGAATGGCAGGATGGATGTGAGCAATGAGATCGTAAGCTGGTGAAAAGTGCACTTTGGCGAGCTGTAAAATGTAGGTATAAAAGATGAACCAAATGTGAATGTTTAGCTCCACGAATGTAAACCAAGGGCTGTATAAGGGTATCAAAGCTATAAGGAGGCAAGAAGTTATTAGTAATGTGTGAATGAGAAGACACTTAAAAGTCTAAGACTACCTGAGGACCGAAAGAATGTTGTGATAGTACCGTTGTATAATGGTTGATGGGAGCAAGGTGAATGCAAGAACTACAGTATTTTTAGTGTTTTAGGCAAGGTATATTGAAAGATTGATAGTGGATGAGTAAAGTGGACTGAGAGTGTGGGTGTGAGGTATGTAGATCAAGTACTTGCTTTAAACTGACTAAAGGAATAAAAGGGGTGAGAGATGTATCTAGTGTATGGTGGCTTCATGGCTCTGGAGAAAGCTTGGGATCTTGTAGACAGAAGCATTGTTAGTAGATTCTAAGAATCAATGAAGTGTGAGTGTTAAAGTGTTGGGTGATGTGACGAGTATGTTTCAAGTAGCCGCTGGAGAGGTGGGGGGGAGGGCTGGTATCCCTCTGACCGACGGCAGAGCATGCTTTTACTTAGGTCTTTTGTAGGGGGGGGGGGTCTATGGTTTCTTTTTGTTTTCGCCTTAGCTGTTTTTTATCGTTTTTTGGTGTTTTGTTTTCTTGATTTGACTTATTGCTTTTTGGGGTGTTTTCTTTTTAATATTAACCTACTTGTAGGGTCGACTAGTGGTAATTTCGCCAACTTAGGCCCCTCGAAGGAGCCGCCAGAGGGGATCCCCTTAGAAAAAATTGTTCGAACTAAGACTCGAGTTCGAGTAATATATATGTAAATGGCCGGAGTGGTATCGCGTTAAGGGGAGGAGGGGGCTGTTAAAACTGGGATGTGTGATGTCGCCATGGATGCTAAATATTTGTATTGGAGTACCGGTGAAGTAGAGATGAGATATTGATGAAATACCGATACAAAACGAATGAGAGAAAGGTTTGGGAGATTAATGAGGAATAGTATGTGGTGGGTTCTATGTTGCTCTATGCGGGGTCAGTCCGTGAGGGTGAGAGGGAATTTGGAATATGGATCTGTTTAACAAGGCATGACGAAGGAGGATCCTAAAAGTGTAGAAGTAAGTTATGGTGAGGGTGGAGGTGGGGTGGGGGTAGATCCGGTTGTTACCCTTGAACAAGTGCAGTTGTAAAGTACTAGAATGATAATGGTACACATGGAGCAGATTGCGACTACAAGAGTGGTAAGAAAGTGTGTAGCGAATTGTAAAGGTTTGGTGGTACCAGCATGGGACAAGAGGGAGTACATGTAGACCATTCTACCTGGGGTAGGAGAGATCGACCCCCCCCCCTCCTCCTCGAGCAGGCCTAAGTATGCCAGGCATTTTCGTATTAGATTGAGACTACCTGGGCTTTATTCATTCTATATATATATATATATATATATATATATATATATATATATATATATATATATATATATATATATATATATATATATATATATATCTATATATATATATATATACTTTACTCCCCTTTTAGTCACTTTCTTTACAAGCCTCTCCTCAGCCATTTTCTTGGCCGGCTGCCGATATCGCAGGCTAGTCGCCGACCAACCTTCGTCCATTCATCCCTGGTCGGGGCAGGGAGGTGGGGTGGTGTTACACCCTTCGCTCATGGCTGCTCGTTATTAGACCTACCTATCTCTAGGTACTTCTCTTAATTACATACCCAATTACCCCTTTTTAAACTTGCTCCTCTATCCACATAGGTTCTGGTTCAGGCGCACTTTGGTCCTCTTTTGTGCCTCAGTCAAGTGACAGTTTATACCGTCAGGTTGCTACCTGATGCAAGGGCCGAAAGCCCGCTGGCTAGGGCAAGTGTTAGGTACGGTGTGCGCTGGGCCGTCGACTCTGCTCACCTTCCTCCAGTACACATCTAAGGTGGCGACGCTTTCCATTATCGTTAAAGCTCGAGGAAAATGTCGCTTGAATGGCGGGTTGGGCTGGCAAAGCCCATCACATTCTGGAATTTTCAGATCTTACGGAGACTTTTCTCTTAACTTCCCAAGTCATTGGGTAGTCATAGTATCTATTTCCATGTTTTTTCTTTATCTACAATTATGGTGACAATAGACGGCAATAGTGGGATGCGTATGGGGGATCTGCTTCCTAGCGCGGCCTCGCCCTCCCTAGGTGTTGGAGATGACGAGGTTTCACGAGACGGCCTTCGGCCGGTAGAGGAAATCCGGATATTCCCACTGACTATCCGCATGCCCTTACCCACCTTTTGAGACGCTCTAGGGAAGCTCCACCTCTGAAAAGGAGGTCCCCCCGCCCTCTTGTTTTCTCAAGGGCAACTCCAACCCTTTTCTACCAGAGAGGAGGTCTATTCCTCTCATACTCCTAAAGGGGTTTCTTTCTCTCCCCCTTTTCCGGAGTCGCTCATGTACGACTCCATCTTTCGACGAATGGATTTGGCCCCTTTTCTATCACAGAAGACTGCTAAGAGGGTAAGGAGGCGGTGCAAAATCGACCGCTCACGGTGGGAATAATTAGGGAGCAAAAAAAAACGGTCCTGCACTCGTGTATTTTAGCATTGCGGGGGTTGGCGTGCCTCATCCCCCCCTCTCTTCCACGTTGGAGGCCGGTTCGCTGGTGAGAGCCGACAAAAGGTTACAGGAATGGGATTCGTGATGCCTGGGAAGGGGGTGATGGCCAAATGGAAGCTTCCCTACGATGGACATGGTTCTGGAGGTGAGAATACTGACCCTGAGTCCATCCCTGTGCAAGGTTATCCTCAGATGGGTCAGACCCCCGAGGACTCACAAGGAGAGAAGGAAACTCTTCCCTCTACTGTCCCTAAAAGAAAAGAAGTAAGAAGAATACTTGGAGGGATGAAAGTTCATCTCAGTCCGCGATGACTTCAGAGCCTGACGGATTCATTGCCGCTTCGGCAAGCGAACAGGCTAGGATCGGTACAGCCAGGCCCAAGGGCGGGGGGGGGGGGGGCACAGACAAAAAAAAATCGCAAATGCGCTGTCTAACCTCGATTAGGTCAGGCCTCCTTAATGAGAGACTAATTGGCGTTTTTGAGCCCGCTGGCTTCAAACACTTTCTGGTTATTCGCTCACCGATGCCAGAATGTTGTCCAAGGGCAACAAAATCCATCAGTAGAGAGCATTAGCTAGCTTGATTGGTAAAAAACCGAATGTGCTCCGTTTTATCGTACGGGAGCCTTCAGGCGAATGCATGGGATCCCTCAATGGCGGCCATAATTAGTGCCCTTTGGAGACTTAATGACTCGCCGGTGTGTGACGCCAGCAATCTACCATGAGCTTCGTTAAATGAGTGCTTTAATCGAGGGAATTGTACACATCACCTTAGAGCTGGTTGACCGTGATAAAAAAAACAGGGAGAGGCTTCGAAACTCACCCCTACACTCATGATAACGTTCGACTGTGACAGGCTCTCTTAGTCGGTGCGTGCCGGTTGGTATCGCTACCGCGTGAAGGCATTCGTGCCACTGCCGCGGAAGTGCTACTAATGTCACCGCTTTGGCCATACTAATCGCTTTTGTATAGGTGCAAATTCAGGGCTACGCCGAAGTATGTGTAAGTTGCTCCAAGGTCGCACACGATAAGTCCAAATCTTGTATGGACAAGCATGTCAATTGCGGAGAGCCGCACACCGCTTCTTCGAAGCAATGTCGTGCGTATTTCCTTTGAAGGAAATCTTGGCCGTTCAGTCCCAGGATCGTCTCTCATCTCGCAAAGATAAGGACTTAGTCCTGGCGCGCCTGGCGGTGCCTGGGACGTATTATTCCTTAATGTTAAGAAAGACACACCATATGCTCCTGGCCCCTCAGAGCCTACGAGCCCGGTCGTTTTCACTCTAATTTGGAACCCTCCTGCTAGTTCTATCCTCCTCACGCGGTATCCTTGTAAAGCTGGCGGCACAAAGACCTCAGACCGTGCCTCGGATAAAACTAGTGCTCCCCACCCCCTTCTATCAGCGTGGCCGTTTCCCTTAAGGCGAAACGGCCGCGCGCTTCCACCGAGTCGTTAAACTTACGGGAGACAACAGCCCCGAGAGTGGTCGTGAAGAAGTCTTCCGTGGTTCCTAAAGCTGCCTCCCGAAAGGAAGACAGACCTAAAGGAGCTTCGGCTCCTACGTCCCAACTCAAGGCTGGTTTGGGTGGCTCAAAGACCGTGGATCCTCGAAAGGAGCGAACCCAACCTCCGAAGGCGCCCCACCTGCGAAAGGTTTCGAGGTAGAGGGAGGAAAAGACTAGCATGGCGAGACAGCGCCGTCAGCGCATTGTTCGACCAGCAGCGCTCGGTGTTCTTCCTTCGAAAGGAGTACGGGTATTTCCATGAGGGTCTTCTTTTCGAAAAGCCACTCTCCCACACATACCCATGAGAGAAGCATGGAGGGCATATTCCTTCAATGGAATTGCTGCAGACTCCGGGACAAATGGAAGGAGCTGCAGAAGCTCGTCTATTCCCGTTTTTCCTTAGTTATGTTTAAGAAAGAGACCATGCTGGGCGCGTGCCCTCTACCCACCCTCCCGCGGTATAAGGGTTGGCAGACCCACCACCACGGGATGGGGTACGAACAGAAAGATGCGCGATTTACGCCTGGTATGATGTCTGCGTTCTTCTCTTTGCTTTAAATGCCTCCTCTCAGGCAGTAGCTGTGCAAGTGCAGCTTGATAGGAGCTATACTGTTATTTCTGCGTACATTTCACCGTCAGCTGACTTCGACGCTGTTTACTTCCTCTGTGTAGTGGGGCGGTTGCTAAAAGCCCTTTCTCTTTCTCGGGCATTTGAACGGTCCCTCTGAGGAGACTACTCGATCAATCCCAGGGGTCAAGTCCTCGCCGACCTGACAGACGAGCTGAAGAATAGTGTCCTGATTTTGTATGAGTTTACGCATCACTGCCCGAGAACCGCTCCATTTTCTTCTATTGGCGTATCCTTGTGCTCTTCGGATGCACCACCTGATTTTGGGTGGGGGTAGTCGATGACCTTCCTTCATCCGCTGCTGCCTGGGAGCACCCATTCCTCCAGCCCACGGTGGCGCTTTGCGCCGGCATGGTAGAGCGCAGTTCAGGTAATGACAGGCTTCTCTGCCCCCGTCGAGCAGTTTAGGTGAGTGGATGAGGCCGTTGTGTTCTTTTCCGGTAATCTCATCGCCGTGGACCTAACTCCTATGACTAGAACACCTGGCCGTTTTGTACACTGACCACTTCCGTGGTTGTTAGCCAAGTGTGAGGTGGCACTCATATAGAAGCGTTATGCCTACATGCGCAATATGCCCCACCCGAACGATTTCACTATTGGTGAATTTTGTCGAGCTAGAATTGGGTTCCATATGTTTCGAAACACACACACCGCTCTTCCTAGCGGGCATATGTGTCTTCACTTAATATGAAGACTACTCTAGCCGAAGTGTGAAAGCGAGTCAAACGGATTCGTGACAAGTTCTTGCAGCCTCCCCCTCTCCACCACCCCCTCGTGTTGTCTAGGAGAATCGGACCGCAATCTCGGGCCATGCATCCGTGGCGAGGTCCTTTGCGCCCGATTTTTCCGCATTCTCTAGCCGGGATGCTACTCCGCTAGCATTCAATGAGCCTTGTGAGTCGTAGAAAGCCGCCGACTGGATTTTACTCCAGAGGCTAAAAACCCTTCAACGACAGGTTTTCATTGATTGAGTTGCGTTCCGGTCTCGCTTCGTGTGCTGAAACTGGCCCTGTTCCTGACGATGTCCCGTATTCCATGCTTCGACACCTGGATCAGCGAAGCATGGCCTATCTTTTAAATTTGTTTAAGAGGATCTGGGTAGAGCATATCTTATCACTCCTTGTGAATCGCTACTGTGGTCGCTTTTCGCAAACCTGGAAAAGATCATTCTGCCCCCTCCGATTCAGGCCAAATCTCTGTAATCTCATACGTGTGCAGGTTGATGGAGAAATTGTTAAATGTTAGACTAGCCTTTTATTATAGACAGCGGAGGCCACCTGTCGTCCGCACAGTACAGCTACCGCACTTCCACTCCACGTCGAATGCTCTGCTCCGACTGGAAAATGCCTTCTGCGAGGCCTTGCTTCGTAGACATCACTACGCCACGATGTTTTTCGATCTGGAGAAGGCTTATAACACTGCATGGCGATACGGTAACATGAAGAATCTCTACACGATGGGGCGAGGAGCCGCAACCAAATCTTTATTTCTGAATTTTTGCGAGATCGTCGATTTTTCGCAAGGGTGGGGGACCCCTCTCCCAGCCAATTTAGCAGAAAGAGAATATCCCGTAGGAAGTGTCCTCTGTGTCGCACTCTTTGCTTTGTGCATCAACGGCATTACCTGGGTGCTGCCGGGGAGATGTTCTCGTCGTGGATGACCTTTCGATCTCTTTTGGTGCCACTCAGATGCAAACTCTGGAGCGTCGACTACAACGGGCATTGAATTGCGTCTCTCGTTATGCCGAAGAGCACAAGTTTCGGTTTTCTTTGTTCAAGGCTAAGGAGGTGCACCTCTACCCCAATCCACAGCCACAGCTCGACCCGAACCTGCTCCTAAACGGGGTTCCGGATATCGGGACGAGCAGAGTCGCTACCGGTTGTCCATTTTACTCGTGACGGGTTCGTGTACACAGACTTGTGGACTACCTGACTTTTTGAGGGAGGCTAACCTCCTCCATTTTATTTGTCCCTCTTTATATTAAGTCGCTTGTTCCTGCACCGGGAGGATGTGGGTCTCCCTACGACGCCCGTGATACCGTCGAGACATGAGGGGGAAGGGTAAGCCCACGGGAAAAGTCGGGGCACGATGGCACGCAACTTTAAATTCCTTCCTGTCGTTTCCCATCGTCTTTGCCATGCAGCCCCAAGACCATACATGTCCGGCCGCCCAGTAGTGCAAACTGTCTGGTTCCCTCGACAGCGCATTAATTCCTCTCACTTCCTACATTTCCAAGAACCCAGCAGAAGACAATCTTGACATTCCCCGACCTGTAGCAGCCATGACGTCACTCGTACTTCGAACCATGGGGTCTTGAGATACCGATGCCTCAAGAGCACTTGAGGGATTGAAACGTTTAAAATTAGGTTTGGCAAAATATTTGAAAGAGTATAATTGATATTTTAGTTTGAATTACAAATTAGCTTTGCTCTCGAAATTCGTAGTAGTCACTTTCCTCAGCACATTTAGGTATCTCTTATGCTTCTTTGTCCCGCAGAGGCGGGTGTAGAGCACCTTCATCTTCGTTATGCTTTTTTTCAAGCTGTACGTTAGTACTTTCCATAATTAGTACCATCCTTGGTATGGAATAGCAATGCTCTGTAAGGTTATCATATTCTTTGTGAATCACTCGGTTTCTATCTCATTTTTCCTGTTTATTTTTTCTTCGGGTTTTATATCTATTTTTTCTTTTGCATTTTCCCATCTTTTGTTTCTCCTTTTCTTTTTTAATTTTCCTCCTTTCTTTTTCTTAGTTTATTTTCCCTTTGTTCTCCTCCTTTTCCATGTCATCTCTATTCTCTTTCCCTTTTAATCTCTATTTCGCTCTCTTTTTTTATCCTCCTGCCTGTGTTTTATGTGAAGAAATATAGACCTCTCCAGATACAAACCAAAGGCTGCCAAATTGGAGCGCGGGTGTGGGGCGAATGGGAAACGTCGCAGTGGGCGGGATCTTCGCTGTACCATTTGTCGACGTCTTGATAATTCTGTTCCCCCTTCGCTTCGCGTCCGCTCTACAAGTCCACTCAGCTTCTCTCATTTCTCCCCACTTGGTAAATGCGATCATTTACAAGTCTCTCGTTTCAAACTGAGTAAACAAGTCTCAGTTTGTCATTTAAACAGAGAAAACAAGCCCTGGTCACTCAATTTATTTTGTTTGCTTCGTCCAGAAAATTGTTTTGGAAGGTACAATTACCTACTCATCACTTATAATAACCCTGTTTTTTTGGCTTCATGTTATTCGTGTTGTTGATTTTTGTTTTTATTAGATTTAAATAATAATGGAGACATTTCCAAAAAAGTTGTGAGTAGAAGTTCGTAATAGTGCAAATAAGCATTGCGTCGAAGTGCGAATGAATGCTTACTCAGAGAAAACAGAAACTGAAGTTTTTAGAAGGAAAATGAATGAGGATATCGATGGGATCAGGAAACTACTTTGGAAATGAGGAAAAAAGTTAAGGACCCAAACAAAGGATAGTTGTGTGAAAATCAATGATAAGAAAGGCAGGATAAATCTGCGCAATGAAGTTATAAAGTAAATGGTGAATTTTCTTTGAGCTGCATGATGTACGTATGAAGATGAAGTGAATATGAATATAAGCATGCAAGAGGTTATTACTGGTGTGAGAAATCTGAAAAATAGAAACACAATTTATCAGAAGCACAGCAACGAAACAGAAGAAATATAGAACCAAATTCAAATACAAAAATATAACGGAATATAAATACTGGACAAAAATATACTTTCAAAATGAAAATGTCTAAATGTATCCCAGAGTTCTTTTCAAAACGCTTTGATTGTCTGAATATTGATCAACAGGAAGTGGATTTGGCAAGGCCACTACACAAAGCTATCTATCAAACTGACCAAATGAGACACCAATGGATCTCCTTTTATACTTATACACAACATTCAGAAACGATTGACAGAAGGAAAGAAGAAAATTAATTGAAAAATTATCAAAATCGTTATATTTAAGAGTAAGATTATTAAGGGGCACATAGATAAAATAAAATCAAAAGAAGAAATAACCAAACCCAGATGAAATAAAAAGAAATATTTGAAAATGGATAAGCGAACATGAAATACTTAAGCAATAGTAACACAGGACCTCAATAACATCATTCAAAATCAAGACCTACCAGGTATAAAGATGGAAAGATTGCTAAACTTAAAATAAGGAAGCTTATAGTAAATGATTTTAGGCTAATAGCGCTTATCAATGCAGAATATAAATGATTCATTAATGATCCTGATTAAAAACTACATTAATAGAACATATAGATAATATTTAACAGGAAAATGAACTGTGGTTTGCTTCACAAAAAAAGGATAAAATATAATTTACAAATATTGAAATATTGTATTAAAAAAGGACAAAACTAACACCCGCAGTTTGCCCTCTCGGTACGGCGATTTGCTTTCTGGCCGCCGTGATGACGGGAATCAGCACCCCGTCCAGCCCCAGGTTAACCTCCGTTCCTTCTATCTGATACCCTGTCTTGTTACCCCGCTTCCTCACTTTCCCTACAACCTCTTCTGCAACTTTCTCTGGTCGGCCTCTAATTTCATAGGGTAGATACCGACCAGCTTCCTCTCATCATTCCATCCCGGATCGAGGGGGGGGATCCCCCCTTGAGCTTCGGTTTGAGGTGGTGGTTTTTTTTAACAACCTGCTTCATCCCGCCCACACCTTCCTTACATACCCTTTCTTCCTCCTTTCTCTATCTATCAATTTTACGCCGTGCGCAAGGTGGAGCCGCAATGCTGATGGGCTGCCAGATCACTAGGCCGGAGGAGTAGCCTCAAATGGCGGCAGCTAGTTCTGCCAGCCCCGTGTTCAACCCTCGCAGAGCGTGCTACTGTGGTGGGTGATTAGCGTTTGCATCATGTGGTAATCATAGGGTCCCCATGCCTATTGATGAAGACTCTCTAGACTCCCTCTTTAGCCCCCTATACCATCGTCGGAGTGTCTCTTAGGCAGTTCCACAGCAGAAACGGAGCACCCCCCTACACCTTGTGCTTTCTTAGGGTGACCTCCAAACTTCTTTTACCAGCGAGGAGGCTTAATCCTCTCCTAGGCCTACGGGTGCAGTGGACTCTCCCTTACCCCCTTCTCTGGAGGAGCCCTTGGGCGACTGCATCTCTTCTACAGCGGCAATCCCTCCTTTGGTTTCGCAGGGAACTGCAAGAGAGCAGGCATGCGGCCCAGAATTGACCGTTCTCATGTGGGAGCGGCTCGATAGGGCCAACCCCCTTAGGGGGACAAGGGATAACAAGGCCCTTCTGCCCGTGTCTCCTAATGTCCTGCTGTAATGCATCTCTAATTTACAGGAGGTTAGCCTACATGCCCCCTTCTCTTCCCCGACGGGTGCCGGTTCGCCGGCATTAGACTAGACAAGAGGAACTTCTAATGTATCCGTGATATCTTGGGGGGGAGGGGGTACATGGAGGCCTCCTGAGATGGACATGGTGCCGGAGGTGACCCAGCCCCAGACGGCAGGATCTTGCACGGACTCCGCCCCTGTGCAAACTAAAGTACAGACGGCTAGGGCCCCCGAGGACTCAGAAGGAGAGGAGGGCTTCCCTCTCTCGGCAGGAGCCCCGGGGACGGAGGGGTCCGCGTGTTCTTGGGATATTTGATGGCACGCCGGTGAGTGTCACACCGTACTCTACTGTGAACTTTGTGAAAGTAGTAGTTTATGTGAGGAAACTCGTGGAGTACTCTATAGATGACATCACATTAGAGCTGGTCAACCAAGGAACGTTCAAGGTCGAACGTAGAATTAAAACACAGGGAGGGGCCTCAGACCCGACCTTCACTATTCATCACGTTCCACTGAGAGAGGTTCCCTCAGTCGGTGCTTACCGGTTGGTATCGCTACCGCGTTAAGGCATTCGTGCCACTGCAGCAGAGGTGCTACTACTCTCACGGCTTTGGCCATACAAATCGCTCCCGTATATGTGAAAGTAGTAGTTTATGTGAGGGAACTCGTGGACTACTCTATAGATGACATCACATGAGAGCTGGTTGACCTTTCTCTGTCTTATCAATTTTACGCCGTGCCCAAGGTAGAGCCGCAATGCTGATGGGCTGCCAGGTCCCTAGACGGGATTAGTAGCCTCAAATGGCAGCAGTTGATTCTGCCAGCCCCGTGTTCACCCCTCGCAGAGCGGGCTACTGCGTGGGGTGATGAGCATTTGCGTCCAGTGACATTTACAGGGTCACCATGCTCAATGATGATTTAAATAAAAAAATACTAACACTACCCCCTCTACCATCCCCTCAACCATCATTGGAACCGCCTTCGGGAGGCTCCACTGAATGAATCAAGGTCTCTTCCCCCTGTGTTTTGCCAGTGGACCTTCCAAATTTCTTCCATCGTAGAGGAGGCTTACTTCTCCCCAGACCTACGGGTATAAGAGACTCCCCCTAGCTCCCTTCTCTGGAGGCGCCCTTGGGTGCCTGCCTCTTTCCAGCAGCTGACTCTCCTTTTCTTTCACAAGGCAACTGCCAAGAAAGCACGCAGGCGGTTGAAAATTGACCGCTCCAGGTTGGAGCGCATCGATAGGGCCAACACTTTAAGGGGGGAAAGGGATGGCAGGGCCCGTTGGTCCTTGCCCCTAATATCTTGCACTCGTGTGCTAAGAGCTTACAGGGGGTCACTGTATGTACCTACCTCTCTTCCTCGATGTATGCCGGTTGGCAGGCATTAGCTGAAAAAGGAACCTCGAATGGGATCTGTGATGTATTGGGAGTGGGGGGGACATGGAAGCCCCCCCCGACCTGAGATGGACATGTTCCATGAGGTGACTCCGCCTCAGGCAGTAACATCTTTCATAGGGTCGAACCCGACCTCGGTGCCAAGCACAGAACCCGTGACTCCCCTATACAAGCTATTCTTCGGACGGCTCAGGTCCCCGAGGCCTCAGAATAAAAAGGGGGATCTCCTCCCCTGGCTGATGCTCTTATATCAGGCCAGACCTTCTTCATCTCAGATAAGGATCTGGCCTAGGGGGTTCATTACCAGCCATCTTCTATTAAAAAATAAAAAGACGTAAAAGACTAGAGACTCTTTCCCTCCGCGGAAGACGCGGAGACGGACAGGTCTGCCGCCGTTTCGAGAAGTGACCAAACCAAGATCAGCACGTCTGGTCCCGTTGCTCCCCCGGGTGGGTAGTCTCAGTCGAAGAACACAACTGCGTAGAGCGGAGCCTCGATTACGTGGGGGACCCTCATTCAGAAGCTACCTGGCGTTTTCGAGCCCACTGGCTTCAAACGCTTACTTGTTTTGGCTCCACTGATAGCAGCATAATGGCTAAGGGGAACATAATCCCTCATATGAGAGCTCTAGCTAGTGTGACTGGTAGAGAGCTGAAAGTGACCCGTTTCTCGGACGAGAGCCTTTTGGCGAATGCGTCAAATCCCTCCTTGGCGGCCATGATTAGTGCCCTTCGGACAGTGGATGGCACGCCTGTGAGTGTGATGCTGCACTCTACTATGAACGTGATTTAAGGAGTAGTTTATGCGAGGGAACTCGTGGACTACTCCATAGATGACATCACCTTAGAGCTAGCTAGCCGACCATGGGGCGGTCAAGGTTGAACATGTGATCAGGAAACAGCGAGGTGCTTCGAGACCCACCACTACACTCTTCCTCACGTTTGACTCTGACAAGCTCCCTGAGTCTGTGCGTGCCGGTTGGTATCGCTACCACGTAAAGGCATTCGTGCTACTGCCGCGAAGGTGCTAGTACAGTCACGGCTTCGGCGATACTAATCGCTCAAGTAGACGTGCAAAGTTGGGGTTACCCTAAGTCTGTGTAAGTTGCTCTTCGGCCGCACACGATAATCGCAAATCGTGTGGCCAAGTGTGTCAATTGCGGAGAGCCGTACACCGCTTCTTCGAAGCAATGTGGTAAGTATCTCATTTAGAAATAAATACTGGACGTTCAGGCCCAGGATTATCTCTCATGCCAGGGAAGTCCTATGCATCATTTTTAAGAAAGACGCCATCTGATCCTGGCATCTCCAGGCATACGAGCACGGTCCTTTTCCCTACCTATTCGGAACTCTTTTGCGGGTTCTACCCACCCTAGGCGCGCTCTTCCGGTAAAGCTGGCAGCACAAAGCGTTCACACCTGCTTCGGCTAAAACCAGGGCTCTCCTCCCTTCCCCAAGCGTGCTTGTTTCCCGTAAGGCGAAACGGCGGTGCGCTTCAACCGAATCGTTAGACTCACAGAAGGCAACACCCCTGAAGATGGTCGCCAGGACATCTTCCGGGGTTCCTAAAGCTGCCATCCGGAAGAAGGAGAGCACACGCCCACACCCAGTGGTGGGCTGGGTAGCCCGGAGACGGTGGATCCTCCAAAAGAGGGACCCCAGGCTCCGAAGCCGCCCTGTTCGCCTAAAGTTTCGAGGCGAAAGGAGGAAAAGACTCGCATGGCAAGCCCAAACTCCCCTGATAATTCATCGAGGCAACAGCACCTTTAGCGTATTGTCAGGCCAACATTGTCGGCCATTCCCCTGAAGGTTTTGTCTTCGAAAAGGGCCCCCGCATCTCCTCCAAGCTAAGCCTGAGGGGCATATTACTTGAATGGAATTGCCGAGTACTCCGGGCCAACTGGGAGGAACTGCGGAGGCTCGTCTCCTCCAGATCCCCGTTAGCTATCTTTTTGAAGGATACCATGATGGGCGCGTGTCCCCTGCCCACCCTCCCGGGGTATAAGGGTTTTGCGACCCCACCATCACGGGATGGTGGTCGGGCGGGAGGATGCACATGATGTCTCCGTTGTTCTCTGCGCTTTAGATACCTCCTTTCAGGCAGTACCTGTGCAGTTGCACATGAATAGGAGGTGAAAATTCCACCGTCAGCTGACCTCGACGCGGGGGGCTTCCACTGCGTCGTGGCACAGTTGCTGAGGATCTTTCTCTTGCTCGGAGATCTAAATGGTAGACACCCCTTCTGGGGACACTACTCGAGTAATCCCACGGGTCAAGTCCTTGCTGGAGATAGGTCTCCTAATTGTGGATGAGTTTACACATCACTGCCCGGGAACCGCTTCACTTTCATGTCTCGATCTATCTCCCTTGTACTCGGGAGGAGTTCGTGCACACCGACCTGGGGACTTTTAGACTTTTTGGAGGAGGCCGGCCTTCTCCCCGTTATTTAATATTCAACTATGGATTGCGGTCTTCGTCGGCAGGGGAGGGCGGGCCTTTCCCCGTCGATGGAGCTTGCTCTATATTTTTTCAATTTGTTTGTTTTTCTCTTGCTTTTTGTTTGTATTTTTGTTGTTTTTTAATTTGTCTTTTAATATAGCCTAGATTTAGGCTAGCTTAAGTACAGCGACTTATGCCCTAGAAGGCAGTCGCCAGATGAGATATATATAAAAAAAATTCTCGATCTATATTTGTGCTCTCCGGATGCACAGCCTGAATTTTGGTGGGGGGTGGGTCGATGACCTCCATGGTATTGATCACTTTCCCTTCCAAATATCATTTTCTGTGCCGCTGCCGCCCGAGATCCCGCCCTGGTGGTGCTTGGCGCGTGCGTGGTGGTCTGTATTTCAGGAAATGACTGATTTCTTGGTTTCAGTCTAGGAGTTTAGGTCTGTAGATGTGGCCATTGAGTTCTTCTCCAGCAACCTCATCGCCGTGAGCCTAATTACTATTCCTAAAATGTGTCGCCATTTTGCACGCCGACCGCTCCCGTGGTGGTTAGCACCATGGGAAGCGTTATGCGTACATGCGCTATAAGCGCCGCCCGAACGACTTCGCTGTCGGTGAATTTCGTCGAGCTAGGGTTAGGTTCCGGTATATTTCGAAGCACGCCCGCCGCTCTTCTTGGCGGGCATACGTGTCTTCACTTAACAAGAAGACCCCTCTAGCAGAGGTGTGGAGGAGATTCAAAGGGAGCCGGGGCAAGTTCTCGCAGAACACTCCTCCCGTTCTCCAAGAGAATGGGACCGGAATCTCGGATCCTGCCTCCGTGGCAGAATCCTTCGCGACCACTTTCTCCACATTCTCTAGCCGGGATGCTGCTCCGACACCATTCAGTGCGCGTCGTGATGTCGCGGAAGGACTTATCGATCTGGAGAAGGCCACTGATACCGCATGGCGAGACAGTATCTTAGAGACTATCCACACGATGGAGGTGAGGGGACGCCTCCCAATCTTTATATATGAATTTATCCGAGATCGTCGATTCCGCGTATAGAATGAAAACGGGGTCCCGCAGGGAAGTGTCCTCAGTGTCACACTCTTTGCCATTAGCATCAACAGTTTTCTCTCGAGGCTGGACGACTTTTCGATCTCTTTTGGCGCTGCCCGGATGCCAACTCTGGAGTGTCGAATTTAACAGGCATTGAACCTCGTCTCTCGCTATGCCGAAGCGCACAATCTTCGGTTTTCCTTAGCGAAGACTAAGGTGGTCCACTTCTGTCGCCATCCATGGCTCCACCCTGACCCAGACTTGTTTCTCAATGGGATGTGCTTGGAAGTGATGGACTCGCACCTTTTCCTCGGTCCTGTATTTGACCGATACCTTATCTGAGAGGCTCATATTTGCAGCCTTAGGGTCCCCTGTACTTGCGCCATGGACATTCTTCGTTCCGTGACGTTCAGCGCCTTGGGTGCTGATAGGGCTACTGCCTTACTTTTTTATCGATCCTTTGTTCGTTCGAAGATCGACTACGGATGCGAGTTTTATGTATCTGCAGCCAAGTGTGTATTGCCGAATTTGGACTCGATACAACAGACTGGCCTTCGCCAGGCGACCGGTGCCTTCCGCACTTCCCCTCTGAGCGACTACTTGTCGATGATTATCTTCTGCTGGGTTCCAGGACATGTAGGAATTGTGGGAAATGAGCGCGCTGATGAAGGTGCCAAAGAGTTCCTGTGGACTGGTCGACCAGAACAGCGTTTCGCTTTTTCTCACACCAATTACATGGCAAAAAAGATGGGAGACGGTCGAGGGGAACTTAAATTTGCGTGCCATTGTGCCGCCACTGTTCTCATGGACCTATCCCCCAATTCTGGGGCGGCTTCTGGTTGCTTTCTGTCTTATCCGAATTGGACGCACTCGCAGGACGTACGACTACCACCATTTGATGGAGCGTTCGCCTGCGCCATACTGTGAAGACTGCGTTCTTTCCCACACTGTTCAGCACATTCTTGTTGAATGTCTCACTTTGGGTTATCTTTGCTAATGTTACCTAGCGGGGTCGCTACCGCTTGTCCTTTGTACTCACAACGGGTTCGTGTACACCAACTTGGGGATCGTACGACTTTTTGGAGGAGGCTGGCCTCCTCCACTTTATTAGACCTTTTTCGTGTGTCTTTTTGTAGGTCGCATGTTCCTGCGCCGGTGTGGAGGTGGGCCTACCCCCGACGTCAGAGCACTTTTCCTTCTTGCCTTTTTGCTTTTTCTTGTTGTTGTTATTTTTTTAGCCTTTGTTCTTATTTCTTGTTGTTAGTTACATATTGTTATTTGTTTTGTTTAATATAGCCTGGTAGTTGGTTGTGTTGTGTATGGTGACTTATGCCCAAGTAAGCAGTCGCTAGTTGGGCTACCACGATGAAAAAAATATAGGTCGCGTGATCCTGAGCTGGAGGGGGGGGGCGCTGCCCCCAGTGCCGGAGCCTGTTTACATATTGCGTTTCTGCTTATTTTGTTTTTATTTGCTGGTCATTTTTAGCTTGTTTCTTAGCCTTTGTTCTTGTTTTTATCTGTTATTTACATGTTTTCTGGTGACTTATGCCCTGGTAGGCAGTCGCCAGATGGGCTCCTTAAAAAAAAAATTTGGATACCTTCACTTGGCTACTCGAGTATACTAACCTTGACTCAAATGACGTCATATGAAGTTTGTTTAGGCCGGTGGGGGGGACCTTTTGAGGTGGGCGAAGAGGTATTTTATTTATCGGCGGGTGATAAATAAAATATGACTTGTATCTTTGTAAATGTGGTTTAAATTTATTAATTGGTGCGATATACTCATGCATCTATATCTAAAAAAAAAATCATACTCAACATTTTTATTGACTGCCACCACGGAAAATGGGATAGTGAAATATTTGTGCATACAAATATATCACTTATTTTCCCTCGCGCTCTTTTTATCCCGAATTCATTTGGACCCAACACACTCATTAAATTTAAAACAGTTAATGCAATTAGCCTCGTATAGGCATACGTTCGAAATTGTATTCGAGTGGACACGAGAGGCTACCTCGTGTCTGTGGAACTATTACGAAAGCAATCACACGCTAATTAATTCCCAAGAAATTGTAATTAGTTCGTAATTTATCACGTCCCACGAGTGATAAATTACAAATGGGTACGACATCTAAAATAATTTTCGGTATTGATTTTGTAGGCATCTTATTGAGCTTGGCAAATGACAGCGCCTGCGGACGTTAACTTTCTCCCCCGCTATTAAACACCAACCAACACGTAGTGAAAACCTGACAAGAAAACAAAAGAATAAAATAATACAAAGAAGAGCGACAAAGGAGTGAAAAATATTTCGAAGATAAGAGATGCAAGAAGCGTTAACCTTCAAGATTTTAGTGAAGGTGAAAAGGAATGACAAAATCTGAAAGAATAATTACAAGTGAAAACCGAGATTTCAAACAACGGATCTTTGACCTCTTACTCGAACTTTTAATACTTCTTTGACTCTCCAAGTCATTCGTCCTCGTTTGAACACCTGTTTAAGCTTCCTCTGCTAAATGACTATGAACATTATAAGCGTTTATTTATTTGTAATGAGTGTTTGTTTTAGTTTATTCCATTTGTTTTCCATTTTAGGTTGTCTCTTCGTTCACTGTAGTTCTTGTTTATTATTTTCATTATTTGAAGTTTTATCGGTTATCCATTATCTTGGACTTATTCAGAATTCTTGATCGGTATAATTGTCTAAATTGGGAAAGGTGTACTAGCCGTGAGTTCTTGTGTTTGGGTTCTTATTATTCCTGTATCACGGTCTAATTTATAATTCCTGATAAACAACAAGCGACATGTCTGTATTAAATCAAGCTTGTTTACCATCTTCTCCAAGTCGAAATTCGAGCGGCCATATCATACTTAAGATCGGGAAAGTCTTCCCCAAAATTGGCCATGGGCCATTTGAAAGGGGCTTAATCCCCGGCCTCTCGTGATATATCTACTCTTACCACACTATTTCATCTACAGTCATGGCCAAAAGTTTTGGTACCTGCTTTGAATTATTTAGCTACACTATTCACATATTCCTAAAAACTTGTGAATTATTGCAATTCGTTCTGGGAACTTCATTTGGATACTTCTACAATTGCGGGTTTTGTTTTGTTCTTTTAAGATCATACATCGCTCTTTTATATTCTCCTAATACCACAGGTTGTTCAAGGATTGGCCAAAATATTTGTTGGTCTTTTCAACAAATCCCTTTAGTTATTTCAGATGACACATTGTATATACCATATCGTTGTTTGGTAATTTGTTCGATTTAAATTTTTCAATATGGAACAAAAGTTCCTTCGTAATAACAACGTTTCTGAGGACAGAGAGGCGAACAGAATTTCATCAGGAGCTTTGGGTCGATTATAAAATATCACTTATCTTAAAGGTCAAATGTGTCAGGCTTTAAGAGTGGAAATTTTTATTTCCCATGCTGCTTTTGCTTGAGTGATTTCATAATATTTTTTCCTTTCTTATAGGTCATTTAACACGCACACACACACAATATATATATATATATATATATATATATATATATATATATATATATATATATATATATATATGCGGTTAAAACGGTAATGTAGCTAACTAAGCGTCACGAGAGTATATCGCATAAGCCAGCCTTTCTAATACAAACCAAAGGTTTGCGTATCAATTAGCTATTTTATTTTCCTTCTTAATTGCACCATTGCAATTAATTCGATATATATATATATATATATATATATATATATATATATATATATATATATATATATATATATATATATATATATATATATATTAAAATATCAGAGGCGACTCCAGGTCATCAGCGTCACTCGGGCTCATCACAAATTTCACATAAGACACATGTATAAAAGAAGGTAAGAGACGTAATGCACACCGCAGACTTATATGTGCATTGATATATAATTTAACAACAAGACAGAAATATAGTTTTAATATAAAAATTACTTATTTCATTTATACATGAACTCCAGTCCTCTTGGTTTGATGGCGAACTCCTATAATATCCTGTCGTGCAGCTACTTCTTCTTGCCCAAGTCATGCAAAATGCTTTTCTGGATGGAAATATATATATATATATATATATATATATATATATATATATATATGAGTCTTCGAATTCGCTTTTTAAGCTTAACTCCGTCATATGGATAGGTTTCGAGTTTCTAATCCTCTATCCCACCAGGGGCAAAATGTTTGCGAGAGGTGCCTTGTCTTTTATTTATTATTTTTTTTTATATAATCCTCTCTTATTTCGCCCTCTCCTATGTGAGGTAGCATTTTTTGATATGTTTTCTAAATTTCTATAGGCTATAAAATCCCCCAAAGTCATAAAACCTTTTCAAATTCATCGCTATTTTCATCTTCAAATGATGAAGGGTTTCTCTTTTTAAAGCTCAGAGCCAAAATGCCGTTGCGATCACTTTTAACGTTTATATCCAATTGAGGACAGATGGCCAGATCCGTCCTCAGCCGCCGTGTCGCATACACAAAACAGGAGATATGGAAAAATCTGAAATAAAACTAACAATTAAAATATATGACTATTCCAAATGTTTCATTTAATTTTCGTTTGTATGTTTCTTTGTTTTCAATTTGCAAATACATATATAAACATGTGCTTGTAACACCGCTAATAAATAAAAAAGAAGCTGATCGTAGTTTTAGTCTGTGCTTGTTCTAGAAATGTAGATGACGAAAGTCGTAAAAAAACGCCCGCGGGCCAGATTGATGAATATTTATCTTAAGGTTGGCTGGCAGGATGGTTACGGGCCAGATTATTGGAATATTTATCTTAAGGATGGCTGGCAGGATGATTTAGGGTGACGGACTAGATACGGCCTGCAGTCCATAAATTGCCGACCCTGTCCTAGTGTTTGAAATAAGGGCGCATCTTCATCCATTTTTTTCCCACAAATTTTTTTTGTTGAATTTGCCTCTTTAAAATGTAGAAATGTGAATTACCACCCAAAAGTAAACTTTAAATTCCTGTCCAAGGTAAATATAATGATCGTGGAAAAGTCACAGGGGAAGAGTCAAATTTTAGCGAGAAATAAGTCACATGGTAGAGAGTCATTGTATTTGAATCCAATAAACCGAATAATCAAAATTATTTAAAGCGTGTATTAACTGCCAATACAAGACTTTAAATACTGACATTTTTCATATAATGTTATGGCTAACTAATCTCTTCATCAAACCCTCGGAAGGAGATCTTCTCACAATCACGATTGCTTAGGAAAGCTAGAGTATACGTTCTCCTCTCATGGTTGTGAGAAGAGCTCGTTCCGAGGGCTTGATGAAAAGCTTAGTTTGCCATAACATTGCTTTCTTAACCACATAATTACAATTACGTCATTTGCATATATATATATATATATATATATATATATATATATATATATATATATATATATATATATATATATATGCGTATCAGACAAATGCAAAAAAAGGCCATATAATGCAACAGAACACTTAAAGTTAAGTTAGGTCAGGTTTGGTTTGCTTTGAGTAGGTTAATCCTGTGACTTCTTTCCTGTAATTTCTTTTCTTGTGACTCACCCCCCCCCCCACTAGATTTTACGTGAAAACAGCTGCATCTACTTGGCAGATGTAAATAACGAAGCTGTATATTGTGAGAGGAATGATAACGTGTCTTCTAAATACTACAATTAACAATACCCTCCCATTTCTAACTATTTATGGTCTATTCGGTAAATACCGATCTTTAACTGTCAAATTAGCTCTTCATGACGATGAATTAATAGTCTCTACAAAAAGGGTAATAACCAAGCTATAGATCAATCACTGTCTTTTTTTATAATACTCCTCATCATTTTATTTGAATTCGATTCTTTACATCGCATTTCCAAAATGGATGCCAAAACAAGAGGTATTTCAAAATAGCGTTTCACCGCCAACCTGTTAAATATACGAGTATGTTGCAATGGACACAAACAGATTAGCCATCTGTTCAATTTATTGCCCCATTTATCAGTCTGCAAACTGGTCGTGCAGTGATATACAGTAGTTCATACGGAAGAAATACCACAGTAATACACAACTAAAGGTGGGTGCAAACTTTCTTGCGAAATTAATTTTATCTAGAAAATCAAGCATATTTTATCATTTCTCGCATTTCTGATATATTCACTTCTGTCATATATCTTATTTGTTCAACTTACTGAGTACAGCTTTAATGACGATGTTGTTTTGGGAGATAATTTTTTCGTGCGAATAATCTAAATAATGAAAATTATTCAAGGATCGTTAGTGTTTTTAAGGAATACTTCTTAAATTCCAGTTACCATTTGTTTAGGGGTATAATCTATAATCATTAAATGGGTGGGGTAGGGGATGTGTCATCCTAAGTTCTCGTTCTTAAACCTTGATCCCATTTAAGAGGGAATGTTGTACAGAGCTAGTCCTCAACCGTTGAAAGCCAGTTAAGTAAAACGCGGGCATTCTTAGCACCCTTTTGATAAAGTAAAAAAATGTTAAAAATTGTAAATGGGAAGGAAACAGTTCCTGAAAATTTACAATAAATGAATGAAAGAAATCCTAAACTGGGCAACTCAATACATAAAAAAACTCGGAGGGTGACCTCACAAAATGTGGGAAGCTGAAACTCGCGCAATGTCGAGAGGAAAATGGCAAACTCGAGGACGAGGCCTGGTGTTAATTTCTTGATTTTTGCCCAGCAGAGTAATTTGATACCTTGAGATTGATGATAGATCGGTTGGTTTGATAAACACGCTCTTTTTTTCTTTTTTGAACAATGCCCATGGCAGATCAGTTAGAACAGGGCAAAAATAAGAATTCCTTAATCCTCAAGTATCATGGAGATTATAAACCCTCTTCAGGAGTGGCTCCCTTTCAGTTGGGCAACTATACATACATACATTTCTCTCAAAAGAGAAATTATAAGAAGCTTTTTGTAGGAGGTGGCGTTTATTTTCACAGAAAACGAGAATTTGGGTTCTTCTTGCGGTTCTTCGGCCCGCTAAATTTTAGGCAGGCGAACAGTAAAGTCCATGTAAATGCGGTTAGGTAAGGGCAATAGTAAGATGTCCTTAATCCGCTAGAAAATTCGGACGGGGGGGAGGCTTGCAGTGTGCGTGGATGGAGAGCTTCTTGGCGTGGGATTGCCAAGCACCACCATCACGGAGATTGCCAGTTGTCGCTTGTGTTCCAATGAAATCATCTAAGCGAGCATTGGACGCGCTACTAGTCCTATAGGTAGGTCGAAACGAAGGGTCATCACTTTAGGTAGATTACCACTTATAGGGGATAATGTTATATAAATGTCCCTTACTTATGGGGTTACCAATTATAATAGTCATCAATTTATAGGGGTGTACCGGAGGAGAATTGCCAACTTATGGTTAACCAACTTATATAAAGGTGAATTAAGTATCTGACACCAAAGATGAATTCTTCACTGTTCTAATTTTGGCTGGGCTTACCGAAGGTTTCAGGGTAATCGAGGTAAAGAAGGACGTTGCAAAAATAAACTTTATTCAAATATTGGCCTATAACCGGGCAAGCGGCTCTTCATGAAGTTACTTTGCGGGCAGTATATATATATATATATATATATATATATATATATATATATATATATATATATATTCAACGCGAAGTATATATTTTTCAAGCGACAACACTTGGGTAACTTAAAAGGGGGAACGTGAGCGAGATAATCTTCTTATCGACTGTAATCTAGTAATCCTAACAATAGAATGATCATCCCAACTGAGCTGCTCCATCTATATATATATATATATATATATATATATATATATATATATATATATATATATATATATATATGCTTATTTCCTAGAGAATGTGGCTTAGAATAATCGTTCTCCACCCCAAAGGCGGAGCTAATGAAAGCTGTTTAAGTCGAATTACTTGCATATCCCAAGCTCTATCAATATAACAGGATTCGCTTGTCACAGTTTTGTGATACAATTCCTTTTGGCTAGCGGGTGTGTTTACTCGGATGTTTTGTAGACTTCCGTCTTTCGATAAACCTATTCTGAGAAGCGAAATGTTTGTTTACGCGTTTGTCTTATTGACACAGGTCATTTTGACCTTTCGCGCGTTAGTGCATTGTTTGTCCCGCGCTTACTTCCAATGGTCGATTGCCTTCTATATATATACATTAACAAATATATTACATTCCTTATTCTGTATTCAAATTCATATATGAAAATTAATTTATACATTCTTAATTTTTTATTCCAATTTTAGACCTATTTTATATGAGTGGAGTATGCTAGGATTTATTAAGACCACCGCGCGTCCATTTTGTGGAATTTTTTTGGGGGCCTCTTGAATCCTAGAATTTGGTGATAGTAGCCTACCTATTACATAACACGTTCACTGCAGTCCCTATAACTTTGGCGCTTGCTAGATTCTATTCCCATTTGCGTATTAAAATTTATTCACACTTGGATTTTCATTCCTAGTTTTTATGGATATTTTTTAACTTTATACACTATCTCACGTTGATCTCATTCGTGTATTTCCCTCCGTTATTTCCTTTTTTTTTATTATTAATAATCGCCAGATTTCGCATCCAAAGGACGTTTTTTTCATCTTGAACCTTGATAGCTTTGTGTTACTTTGATCTATTTTTCAGACACTCTTCCACACAACCTGGCCAAGATGAATTTAATTTTAGGTTTAATAGAAGAATGGGCGTTAGCGGATAGAAATTTGTTGCTATATTTGCTATACTCACAAATCCTATTTTCAACTATTGATTCTTAATAATTTGAACTACCTTACAAGGAAATGGTAGTGAATTAGTAACTAAAGCTAAAAAGCCCAAACCAATGTAGGAATCCGCACCCAAAATCTTGTAAAGAGATTTATAAAAAGGAAACAGGAAAGATGGAAATTAAAATGTGTGGGGGATATGTATAAAAGCAGATCCATTTGTAGGTGCTGGGGGCGAAGGGCACACCACAACCCAAAGGGAAACTGTAGCATGGTCGGCAAAGTTCTTAGGGAGTTTCATGCCCCTCCACGCTTCCAAACGTACAAGGAGTAACAAGAAAAGAAATTACCCTAGAAGACCTTTCGGTCCATTCAAAGAGGGTACCTTTGGACTAGCAGTCGAGCGGGCACATCTCTGCTCAAATGCTTTATGTCCTTTAACCTCCACTTTTCAAGACCCTGTCTAGTCTTGACTTGAACTTGTCAACAGATTCACTGTTGACAACTTCCACCGGAAGTGCGTTCCAACTACCGCAGATACTGTACGTGAAAAACTTTCCACACAGATCGCGGTTGTAACGCTTCAGTTCAAGTTTAAAGCCGTAATTTCTTGTTCTGCTCTCAACAAGTGTGAAAATATCCCTGTAGTCAACATTGTCGAACCCTCGAAGTATTTTGAAAACTTCGATGAGCTGACCACACAGTCTACGGGTTTCCAACGAGAACAGATCTAATTCCCTCAATCTATCTTCATAACTTTTATGTCTGATAGAGGGAATCAGTTTGGTTGCCCTGGCTTGAACGCGTTCCAATCTCACGATGTCCTTTCGAAATGAAGGACTCCAAAATTGTACGGCATACTCCAGGTGCGGTCGGACAAGTGAGTTGTACAAACACAGTACAATCTCCTTGTTCCGATATCCAAACTGGCGCTTTATGTAGCCTAGGATCCTTTGGGCCTTTTTCTCCGCCTCAATGCACTGTTTCGAGAACTTGAGGTCACTAGTGATTGTTACACTCAAGTCCTTCTCAGTATCGGTGGATACCCGAACTTTAGTACTTTTATTTAAAACTTCCCGTCGCAAACTTGCTGAGTTTGATGCCATCGTTGGTTTTCGCTTTTTACTTTTAAGTCGCTAACGACAACAAGGTTCGTTATAGTGAATTGTAAATTGATGTCGAGATACGATTTCCGCCTCCTTTTCATGAGAAGGGGAAAAGCCCCCCCCCTCCCTACTGGCCCTAAGATGAGTGGACAAATTCTAGTCAGCGACTAACCTGCAAAATTACCGGGCAGCCAAGAGAGATAGGTGAGATGGGTGTCGTAAAGATAGCGGCAAAAAGGAGTGAAATGGAGATGTGTGCAAGGAATAAGGCCCCTCTAAATCATCTGCCCCCTTGTCGGGGCAAACTGAGCCTCGCTCTCCCCACACTTTTACTGTTTAATCAATTGTGGTTTCTCTCTTTTCATTATTTGGAGAGGTCTTTGTAAATAAAGGTGAAATTGCTCGGAATGTTGTTTTTTTCCTGTTGGATGTTTTGCGCAATTGTGCCTTGGGTGCGACTTTGAGCCCTGAATTCTCATTTAAGCAACGTGACTTCCGTTAAAATGGAATCAAGAACAAACTTCGAATTCTGAATACAGTTGTGGCGGAAAAAAAGTGAAAACTGCAATAGTTTATGGGCACAATGCCCCTAAGAATCTCGTGCAAGATCCCCAACTATTGGAACGCCCTTCCCGCAGAAGCAGTTAACAGCAACACTGTGGAGCAGTTCAAGGACCCTCTTGACCAGATCATACAAAGGCTTTATATCTGTTTAAGTCGCAGAATGCCCATGTACAATCGGTCACTCAGCAGTACTCCCACGCAATGGGCCAAAAGGCCTTCTAGAGTACTGTAAATTCCTTGTGACGAGATTGCATCCAAAACACTTCTTAAAAGGGCATCACCATTATGCCTTTTCAAAAACTAAAAAAGACAGCTAAAATACACAATAATATATACAAACCATGCAAAACAACAACAACAACCCTTCTCCCTACAAAATCTGCATCCACAGGAATGTGTTCCAAACATCAGATTACAAAACGATATCAATATTACAATATGTAATTTGCCCCAATACAACTCAGAAACAATCACAGTCTACCCTCCACATATACTCATCTAACCTGCTAGAAAACATTTAAATTCGGACTGCTTATTGTCTCTTGTGGCATTAATATCACTTCTATTCCCATAACTGCACCAAACATTCGATTTTTGTTTTTGCTAAACAGAGGTCCTGTATTAGGAGGCTTTTTAACCCCCCTATTTTTACTCTGGTCGGCAATGGTATAAATTTGTCTACCCAAAATCACAACATTATCTTAGGAGTTTATTGCCTGGGACAAGAATTGAAATTGTAGGCTCATTTTTTTTCTTGATTCTCATTCGCGTTTGGAAAAAAAGATGGTAGTAGTTACCAGCGAAGACTCTCCCCGTACTCTACGTTTGTAAAACAAATGGTACTTGTTACCAATGGTAAACATGCTCGTATTCTACGTTTGGAAAACATGCTCGTAGTAACCAGTGAAGAACCCCTCGTACTCTAAGCTTACAACATACAATCATGGCCAAAAGCTTTGAGACTACTATACTTTTCATATAAGAAAATTAAGAGAACAAATCAAACGTTGCATTTTGTTTTATTATGTTTGTATCATAATTTGAAGTTGAAATATAAAAAAAATATAGCTCAATCGCACTTTATTAATATATAGTCAATTGATGCGCGCAGCCAATATTTACAATGATGTCCCTAGTTCTTCAGCACTGCTATAATTTACTTTGGCATGCTGAAGTCAAAGATATGATGATATCTAGACCAATATTGTTCCACTTTTGTTCATTAAACACACGCAACTGCTCACAATTGGATGGCTTCTGTTTATCAACCGCCAGTTTTATAATCGCCCACAAATTCTCTATTGGGTTCAAATCTAGCAAATTTCCGAGTCAAGGTCCCCAAAGTTCGATGTTTTGAGCCAAGAACTTTGTTATTGCTTTTACTTTATAACAAGATCCGCCATCGTGCTGAACAATAAGGTTATCCTCCCCAATTTGTTCATGAACTGTTGGTAAAAGGTGCTGATGAAGCACATTTTGCTACCTTTACGAGTTCATGACAGAGTTCTTGAGAAAAATCGTTAGCTCTCCATTTCCTTTAGATGAGATGCAGCACGAAACATAGTGTGTTCAGGTGCATTAAAATGTGCACGATACGTTGGGTCTTTCAGAAGCTCCAAACAAGCAGAAGAGAGTTTGATCAGGGAATATTATTTTGACCAATCTTCAATAGGCCATTCTTAATATTTCCTATAAAAGTGGAGCCTATTGTAAGTTCTTCTTGGCGAGATGAGGCTTCTTCGCAGCCCTCTCAACTTGAGAGATTTGTCGAAAAGTCTCCGCCTCACTGTGAATACTGAAGCATTTATACTTGCTTATTTCCAATCGTGAGAAAGCTTGGCCCTGGAGGCAACCTGATCCTTGAGCTACGACCTTACCAGGAGACGATATTGGCGTTCATTTGAAGCTCTTGGGCATCTAGAAGACTTCTTCACTGGAGTGTAACCATTCTTTATAAAGTCATTAATAATCCTAAAGATGATGTCCTTTGATGCAATCCTTCGCCCCTATATCCTTGAATTTGGGGCCACTTTAGGGCAAAGCAACAATGGGTGCACCCTTCTCTTTGGAAAGAACCATTTCTAGAATTGAAAAATATTCAAACATTTATTTTTGCAAAAAAATCTTACGAAATAAATTGTAATTACGCCAAATAATTCATTTAACCCATATTTGTCATCATTTTAGCCTTGTGATCGAGCAGCAAAGCTCCAGAGAATGAAACTCACCTTCTACAGAAACAGGACCAGAGCGGAATTTGGGGTTCAACGAATGAGTTAAGTTTTCCTCATTTTTTCAATGCTGACCTTTTAATAAACCTGAAATTATTTAAATATTACAATAATTATCCTGATCACGTAAATTTTAAAAACAAATGAAAAAAATAAAATACATTGTCAGATATCAGAGAAATGAGAGAGAGATAGAGAAAGAGGAAGATACACGCCCCCTTGCCCTGCAATGGAGAGAGAGAGAGAGAGAGAAAGAGACAACAGACACCTAGGCGACCCCTTTTGTCTGCGCTAATGGAGGTGCGAAATTATGAGACTACGCAGTGACCTGAACTGTCGCCATCACAGGAAGCTACAACAAGTTTGAGAGCCCAGAGGTTCCCATCTGAATTCGGACAAAGTTCGCCTCGCCGAATTGGGAACTTTCCCGTGCTCGCGCTAAAAGGCCGAGATTATTGTCGTCTGCCGATGCGTCTGACCTTAGAGCCATTTCCTTCGGACGGAGGGGGAAACCCCATTCGACCCCGCTATAAATCCTCCGGCGCCAGTGTTAGAAGTCAGTATCGGCCGCCCGCCCTGCTCCGTCCGTATCCGCCGTCTCCACTTCTACGTTTGTACCCGCTATTCGCGTCCCGTTAGACTCCGTACAATTCTCGCAGAACCCCTCAAGCTCTAGCTATTCTCGTTAATTCACGCGAGTCCATCTCAACCCGCTTTCTCCCGTTCCTCGAATGCAGCGCGCTTAGTGTTACTCGAAAGCAAGATTTGAGGTTCACCTCGTAATAGTCATTGTCAAGAGACTATTGTTTGAACTTTGCGTCAAGGAAAGGATTACTCCCTCAGACCAAATCTTTGAGGTAGCAGCAACGCGCAACTCTCTTGTGCAAGCGGTCTCTCTATCCCCCCCCCCCGTGCAAAACCTTCCCCATCGCCTTTGTATACGTTCAAGGTCATTCGACCGTCTCCCGGTCAATACTGTTCGTTTGCTTGTACGGTGACCCTCCTCACCAAGTCTCCCCCTACTTTTTAGCCTCTGAGACCCGTGTACATCTAATGTGTGTATAGCTCGGTTTAAAACTCCTTTTAACCTTGTAAAATAATATTAATTTGCATATTAGTAAAGTTATTTTTATACCCGTTTTTCTGTTATCCCGGAACCTCCAAGATAGTTGACTGTGGCCAACCTACATTCAGTTAATTTGCACTCTGCTTATATAATAAGTCTATCACGCACTCGTAAACGCAGAAAAGGTTAACTTGACCATATTCTACGACATCTATATTACCACTGAAGGACCCCTCGTACTCGACGTTTGGAAAATAGTTGGGAAGGTTACCAGTGAAGATGGTCGCAAGACCCTTGACATGAATGTAAACGTGTGGCCGCAAGAAGGCCGTCCACCCATGTCTGGTCGAGTGTAGGATGAAATAAGGACTAATTATAATAGAAGGGAGTTTGCCACTGGTGATCAAACCTTACTGACTAACTAGTACAGGGTCCCCCCTAGTATGAAGTAAAACAGTTTAATTCGATGGACAGAGAAGGATGAGAAGGCGAATCAGTCATGACTAATATGAAAATCATGACTAGTATCAGAAATCGCCACCACCCTGCAAATCCTATCGAGATATGAAGAATCATAAATGCGTCAACCGAAAATATATCTTATCACTTTCCCCTTCAAAAAACCAAACTTATTTTCCAATTTTATCTTCTTGACGGTGCCTTAGGTTCACCCTCTAACTCTTAAAATGTATTGGCTGAAAGCATTGGCAGATTCCGCTCAACGTTATACATCAAAATATGAATTAAGCTGTCACGTCGTCACTTTGGCTTTCAGCATTTAATGGCTAAAAGGCATCCTCGTCCCCAAAGTCTTTTAAAAACATTTATTGGGGGGGGGGGGGGGGATTTAGTCCCTATGCTGTGATCATTTTTTCAAAGGAGAGTCTACTAAATTATATCTTTATGTAAATCATTTTCTTAATGCAAATATTAAAAAGTATATTTATAAATGTTACCGCTTTAGTTTTCTCGCACATACGAGGGGGAGTCAAAAAGTTCTCAGATAAATGGCATAAAATTTTTATTTGTAATAATACTGTAATCATTTTTCTACATAAGCTCCATTAACATCTATACACTTTCTTAATCTATGAATCCAACGGTAAAGACCATCTTTGTAGAATTCACGGGGTTGTCTCTGGCACCAAGTAATGACCTGCTTTTTTGCTTCATCTAATGATTGAAACCGGGTTCCTTTTAGGTGTCCCTTTAAATTTGGTTAGGTTAGGTAACCTAACCTAACCTAACCTAACCTAACCAAATTTAAAGGGACACCTAAAAGGAACCCGGTTTCAATCATTAGATGAAGCAAAAAAGCAGGTCATTACTTGGTGCCAGAGACAACCCCGTGAATTCTACAAAGATGGTCTTTACCGTTGGATTCATAGATTAAGAAAGTGTATAGATGTTAATGGAGCTTATGTAGAAAAATGATTACAGTATTATTACAAATAAAAATTTTATGCCATTTGTCTGAGAACTTTTTGACTCACCTACGTATGTACAAGATATGCGAATTTATGTGGGTTTGTAAGTATAGCTACAATATATCGCCATAGACCTTTTAGGTAAATAGAATGTTATAATCAACCAAATCATTTTATGAAGGTCTTGGGAGTTAGGGCGCGATTAATTAGACGATCGGTTTTACCCCAATAACCGCTTCTATTCGTGGATTGGCCTACTAGTACAGGGTCTTCCCTTGTGTGTGGGGCTTTCATTAAAACAGTTTGATTCGGCCGAGTTAGTGATAAAGAAGGATGAAAAAGCGAAGGCCAATTAAATTACGAATAATAAAAAAAAACAACTATATTTCCAGCGGACATTCTCGGTGCATCAAAATGTAGTGCTTATCGCGGGCGTTCTTTGCTGTCAAGCCAACTAAAATTCTGTGATCCCGTCTGAGTCTGCTACAACAGATCCAGATCGCCCTCTCGACTATTAGTAAGACCGAGTAAGGAATTCCAAAGTCACCCCTGCCCTGCGTCTCTGGCTTCTCAGTTGGGAGCTGGGGAAGTTCCTGGTCGTTATGCGCAGGTGCGAACACCATTCTTTAACGCACCCAGGTTGGAGACCTGAAAAATCAGAAATCCTGAGATAGAATAATCGGGAGCGGCTGAAGGCGGGATATCGCCTACCAACCCACCTTTTTTTTTTACTAGCCAAAAATGTACGATTTCTCATCTGTTGGCAACGACTTCAATTTAGTATCAGTGGTGGTCCCTCATTTTCTTTCACAGGGGCCCACCAAGACGGGAGTGAGCAGGTAGGGCAAGATTGACCGCTCTCGGTAGGAACGTCTTGATAGGGCGAATCCCCTTAGAAAGGCAAGGGGTTGGCGCGGTCCGTCAAGCCGTGCCCACCGCCGTCTTAGAAATCGTGTTGACCCTGCTAGGGGTTGACTTGCCTGCCCCCTTTGCTTCCCCGATGGAGGTCGGCTCGCCAACCTTTGACTACATGACATAGGTATAGGGCAGGGTTCTCCAACCTGCAGAGTACCGTGAGCTGCATCGACAAGGCCGAGAGGGCCGCGCCAATAAAAAAACCCCCCTGAAAACCACATCTTGTACAGAACAAAAAGATTTCAAAGAATTAATTAATCAGACATTTCTTAGCACAAAACTTATCGAAATTGTATAAAACCCGTAGAAAAAATTATTTAACCTAACCTCTTAACCTGAACCAACCAATTTAACCTAACCACAACTGAACCCATCCTAAAACACAGTCTTGAGAAAAAATTCGCTTCAACACACATTGGGAATGATGGAGAGTCACAACGATGACCCAGGAAAGGATCTGGCGGGCCGCACGCAATGTTAATTTTGAAGTGGCCCGCGGACCATACAGAATGTTCTCGCAGGCTGAGACCCTTGGTATAGAAGGTCCTGGGTAGGGACCCCCGACACCTTGGGGAAGGGGGGCAGGTGGCAGTTTTAGATTGCTGCTTCAGTACAAATGGTCCCGCACGTGCCCCTGCTCCAGATGGCAGTGTCATCCAGGGAGAGATTAATGACTCGGAGGTGTCTCCCTCGGAGTATAAGTCCACCCCTCTGGAAGATCATCTTGAAACGGGGCCCCCGAGGACTAACGAGAAAAGAAGGGATCTCCTCTTGGCTGGGGCCCCTTTGTCAACCATGGACCTCTATTTCGTAAAACATGGCTGATGCTGGCTCATGTGGGTTTGGTGCCTCTTCCTGGGATGGAGAGTACATGACTCACCATCCACCCTCCTCTCCTAAAAAAGCAGAGAAAGAAAAGCCAAAAAGATTAAGAAGACTAATGAGTCCTCTCCTTCCGGGAGGTCATGATAGGCTCCTAAGAGTGAATGAGTGCCAGTTGGTATCGCTACTGTGTTATGACATTCGTGCCGCTGCCGTGGAGGTGTTACCATTATCGCACCATTCGGCCATACAAATCGGACTTGCCGATGTACCAAGTCGCGTTAACTCGAAAGGAGGGCAGCTTTTCAAAGGCATTGCACGATAAATCTGTCTATGCAGTGACATCTGTGTGAATTGTGGCGAGTTGCACATTGCTCTACCCGCACAGGGGTAGCATTGGTAGCCTGTTACACTTGGCACCTGGAGGAGCTGCACGTCCTACCTGCCCGAGGGCAGATTAGGAAAGGCCTCTCACTGGGTTGACTTGAACACTCTAACAGCACCAGAAAAAGTTGATGGGAACTTCCCCATCCATCCCTCTCAACTTTCTTTTACTCCATTTTGTCTCCCTGCATTTGGTACTAGGAAAACAGGTCTCACTTGGACATAGTGCAAATTAGGGACGCCCCGCTACTAGGTTGAATAGAACTTTTTGACAGGGCCGGAGCAAGTTGTTGGTGCGCTTCCTCCGCGCTTCCTCTCATCATTCCTTTTTCTCTACCACTATCTCCTTAACCTTCTTGTGCTTAATGACCTGACCAGCTACCTCATGTGGCCTCAGAAGAGAGGCTTTGGAACCTCTAGAGAACAGACCTTGAGGGGACCTGGGCCTTGGGGCGTGAATAATGGAAATATCGGTTTTTCCCTACTATCTACTTCCCTGCCTGTTATGGGTTGACCACCTCCCCTGTGGCCGATCTCGGGTTCATAAGATTGTACTGGTTGTGGCGGGCGGGCTTTACTGCATTGTTGGCTGGTCGGCAAACTAAAATTCTGGTCGAGTCCGTCTCTGGGTCTGTCATAACATTTTTAGATCCTTGCCTTCCTGTCGAGGATTACTATGTTCTAGTAAGGATATCCACCTTGTAGCCCTGCCTCTCTCACTGCCCAATGGGAGCTGCGACCTTTGAGGAACGACCACTCATTGGGTAACTTCTGGTAGGTGTAAGTCGCTGTCCTATATTGCGAATACCATTCTTTAACGTACCCAGGCTGGATCCCCGAAAAGCCCCCAAACCCGAGACAGGATAGGCAATCCCCCTTAGGAAGTGAATGACGCCGTTGAGTTTTTCTCCAGCAACATCATCGCCGTAGGCCTAACCACTATTCCTAGAACGTCAGTTCGTTATGCACACCTTTCGCTACCTTAAATTTCACTGCGTGTGAGACGGTCTTCAGACAGACGCGATATGGTTACATGCGCTATAAGCGCTACCCGAACGATTTCACTGTCAGTGAATTTAGGACTACGTTCCGGCATGTTTCGAAACACGCCCGCCGCTCTTCCCCGCAGGCATACGTGTCTTCATTTAATGTGGAGACCCTCCTTACAGACGTCTGGAAGCGAGTCAAAAGTATTACTAACAAGTTCTGGTGGGACAGTCTCTCCCTCACCAACCCGTTTGCCAAAAGAACTGGATCGCAATCTCGAGCCCCGCGTGCATGGCAGTCTTTTGCAATTGCCTTTTCCATATTATCTAGCCGAGCTGCTGCTCAGACAGTATCCAATGCACGATAGGTTTACGTTTAGTGAATTGCTTTCCGTTCTATTCATGCGTGGACACCGTTCCTGGTCCGGATTATATACCGTATGCCATGCCATTTCTGCTAGATTTGTTTAAAATGATCGGAACATACGGTACATTCACAAACTCCTGGTAAGGTGGACTCGATTTATCATATCGGTCTCCGCCCGGCGACCGGTGTCTTCCGCACATCCCCCATTGAGAGCAGACTTGTCGATGCTAGGGAGATGACCATCGCTGTAGGCCGTGCACAGTGCACTAATCGCCTGTACGCGCAGCCCGGCACCTCCCTCAGTTGCCATCAGCTCTCACTACATCCGCAGTCGATCTTGACGGTAACTATGCCGCTGAGAGACGCCAGTTATACCCTACGATATTTGGATTTAGGGCTATGAAACTCCTTCGAGAGCTTGGTGTAGCTCTGGGGCCGGTGGTGCCCCTGTTTCTATGCAGGATGTCACCCTGGAAGGTACCACCTTTATCTATTTGTCGCCACGATTCTGCTCCCAAAGGTTCTACAACGCCGGGATTATTGCGTTCAACCTTTTTAGAGCACACTTCGTGTCACGCTGTAACCATGCCAGTGTATACGGATGGCTCCAAGTCCCAAGATTGGGTTGGTTTCCACACCATATCCCCTCTGTTTGAAGTCAGCGGGGTTCTGCCAGGCGTTGCGTATTTTCACGCCCAATTTGGTTTCAATACACTGTTCGGTACGGGAGATAACACGTCATGCTCGGTTCAGAGACCGGATTATGATCTAAAGCGACTCACAAAGCGCCCTGAGTGCTCTCAGCATTGGAATCTTCGCATTCCTTGGCGTCAAATAGTCCGTGAGGACTATTTGACAAATAGTATCATAGCCTATATGTGGGCGAAAATAATTATCCGGCGACGATTCTCCTGAAGGCAGCTGCCAGATGTGTGCCCTTTTAAAAATGCACATTTTCACTTATCCCAACTTCACCACTTTCTTTACAATCTCACTGTTGGGTTTTGCGGTTAAGTAAATAAATAAATAAATCTTTAAATACAAAGGCACGAAAGACGAATGTTTAATCTACCTTGCGGTGAACCCTGTATAAGACACCCTCACCCTCTACTCCTTGTAAAGAAGATAAAACTTTTCACCCAATTTCCAATGTTTTTGACAATTAGAATTTTCTGTTGCGGAAATTTCCGGTCATCATTTAGGGATTCTACGTCAATTTCAATCCATCTTGATGACGTGTCATTTGAAGTGTATGTGTAATATGTACAGTGACGCCAACATGCCAAGATGTAGGTGTAAACCCATTTCCACAACTTTGATTGTAGCCATTTGTTGAATATGCAGGCTTTTGGAGGGAAATTTTGATTGACACTAGAAATGGTATCGTTAACCGTTCCGCATCCAGAATCCTTTAGAAATTCGATACCAAAAGACATCACTCAGATGGCTAGTAAAGGACATGACTGGAAGGGAAGTTGAGAAGTGGAATTCATTAGTGTCTGTTTCATCTACATACGTGGAATGTTTCTCTAAATTCAACAGTACAGATTATGTCAATTTCCTTTTTAAAATGGCCATAAGGAATCTTATAATGACAGAAAAAAAATCAAAAGTAAGAAAAAATATAATCAACAAAGCATACTATTGGAAATTCCTAAGCATACTACTAGATCATAAGAATACTACTGGAAAGTTCTAAGAATGTCACTGGAAAATCATAAGAATGCTATTAGAAAATAGTAAGGATACTACTGCAAACTCCTAATGATACCAGGCAACGGCTTCGCCACTTCCCCCTACGGAGGAAGCTTTCGCTTCGTTACTAAGATTAAAATTTAAAATCTAAAAAAAGAAGCTATGGTTAAATTTTTATAAATTTTATGAACTTTGCCAATTATAATAATTTTAAAAAGGAACTCTAAACTAAATTTCCCCCCTTTCAAAATATAACGTTGCTAAAATATATTTATAGATTATAGAAGAGAAGAAGATATATAAAAATAAATTTTCGGAACTTCACCATTTGTAATTCTTTGGGTTTTAAAAAATTCACAAATTTCGATACTTATATTTATTTCTGAACTTCACCATTTTGTTTTTTGATATTATAAAAGAATTATTAGAAATAACTTTGATAAAAAAACATAAGTCATAACCAAACTAAGATGAAATTATTATTCAAATACTCAAAAAAATCCCCTTCTTTGTGATGATGATGATGATGACAACTAAGAAATTCTATCGATATGTCAGACAATTCTTAGGACACGAAAGGAAAATCCAAATGATAATAAGAAAGATTTTAAGGGTACTACAGGAAAATGTTAAGAATACCCTACTCGAAAATCCTAAATTAGATAACGAAACAGAAGGTTCCTTTGAAAATACAAACACAGTCTATCATAAGAAATATCGTTAGGACAACAAAAATGCTCTAATAGATATACCCTGCCATTGGATAAACAGTAGGTATGGATATTAAGGCTATAACTTTTGTATGACTTAATACTTGTGTATTTAATTCGATGAACCTTAGCTTAAAAACAAAGAAATGAACTTTCATTTTAATATATTTTCGAAAAGGTGACCCTGAAATAAAAAAATCGATTATTGCATATGTAACTTTATTGCATATCCATGTAGTATAATAAATGAACTTACAACATAATCGTTATAAACTTATAATTTATTGCTTGAAATAAAACGAAGTTGTAGTTTTTGCTTCTGCAGGCAGCATACCAGTTCCTGCATAACTTTGATTGCACGTTCTGCACACCAATTACTTCTTTGTATCTTGACTGGTGATTTTGTGAAGCGGTTAGAGCTCTCTTTCACCCTTTAGGGCAGTGGTTCTAAAACCTTTAAATGCTCGCGCGGCACCCTTGCCAAGCTTTTCAGATTTCCCGGCACCTTTAGTACAAAATCTCGTTTGCCTATATTGTTTTCAACCCTCATCGCCCATTAAAGTGCTGTTCCTCACATGATAGTGATTCTCAACCTTTTTCATATGGTGTTTTATTTAAGCTGTCAACCATTCAAAGTTAATTTTGATAAATTTTAATGTTCCCATAAGTATATGAAAAACACATATTATTATACTCTGATAGTGCTTAATTAATAATAAAAACGAACAGCATACCATGCAAAAATGTGATTATCAGTAGTAAGATAGCAAAATATACCACAATCTGAGCCATGCATTTATCACTGCGAAACCTGAGATGGCTGCTTGGAACACAAACTCTTAATATTAGGTCTAATTGCTGATAATGCTACTCGCATATTGTCCTCAAGAGATAAAAGTTTATTTCTGGATTTAGATTTAATTGTTGCCATGGCAGAGAATACCTGCTCACACAAATACGATGTGGAGAAAGGTAAATGTAGATATATAGCCTTTTCAGCCAAATTTAGATACTCTCCACTAGTCTACGCCAAAACATAGCCAATGATTCCTCTCTTCTCGAATTTGAGTTTTAGGATGGAACCAGCACACAGATCAATAAATTTGTCACGTTCTATTGCCATGAAGTCCATCAGCCCTGTCATCCAGTTCGAATGGTGATACAATCCATTCGAGATTCTCTGTAGAAAGGGAAGGGAAATAATCTTCAACTGCTTATCTCGGCCGGAGCGAGTGATGTAGAATGAGATCTTTGAAACGTCCAATAGTATTATTTCCTGTTTGCTTAAGAAGATAAGGAAAATTTGATAGGTCGTCCTTTTGAACAGCTGACTTCCATGCATCCAACTTTCTCTGGAAAACTTTCATTTTATTACTTGATGTAACTATTGTCTCCAGTCTCCCCTGCATTTAGAGACTTAATTCATTAAGCTTCATGAAAATATCCACCAAGAATGACAGCTTCAAACACCAAGTACAATTTTGAAGCAGACTGAGGAATGCATCTTGTTTCTTCTGTTCAAAAAATACTTCCAGTTCATCTTTGAGTTCGAGAACCCGGTTCAGTACACGACCTCTCGATAGCCACCTTACACCAGTGTCCAACACCAGTGAGATATAAGCAGCACCCATATCCTGGCATATCATTTGAAAAACTTTGCATTTTAAGGGTCAGGATTTTATGAAATTCACCATCTTGACAGTCTGGTGAAAAACTTCATTTAGTTCTTCATTACATGTTTTTGCAACCAATGACTGTGCAGGAAACAGTGGGTTGTAATAATAGATGGATTTTCTTTTAGTGCTATGGTATTGAACCCCTTGTACTTCCCTACCATCGATGACGCACCATCAGTATATATGCTACAACAGTCTTTCCATGAAAGTCCATGGTCACTGAGATACGATGTTATGGTTGAAAAAATTTCATCCCCAGTGGATGTGGCCTGTAGTTCTTTGCAAAACACAAACTGCTCTACAACTCCTCCATCAATGAATCTACAAAACCCAAGCAATTGACATTTACCAGTTATGTCCGTACTCTCATCTACCTACAAAGCGAATTTTGCATTTGATCCAATCCACTGCACAACTTGTTCATTGATATCAGCTGAAAGCTCAGATATCCTACTATTGATTGTGCTATTAGGGAGAGGTACTTTAGAAATCTGAACCTGAGCTTCTTTGCCAAGCATTGTTTCAATAATTATGTTACATGCAGGGATAATTAGGTCTTCACCAATTTTATGAGGATTCATTTTCATTGTTATCAGTTTTGCTACTTCAAATGAGGCTTCAAGAGCAGTGTCAGCTATAATTACTCTTTGACCATTTTACTAGCTGTCATTTTCTGCCTTTCTAACAAACGAGAAAAATATTGCACGCCTTTCTGTGACACATTAGAGTGTTTTGTAGTGAAGTGTCGTTTCAGCTTGCTGGGCACCATTGCCTCATTGCTGAGTGTATCTTCACATACCACACACACAGGGTGAAGATTATCTTCATCATTCTTTAATGTAAAACCACTTGCTAAGTAAGAATCTTTATAATAGGGGCTTCTTTCACCTTACTACATTTTGATCCAGATGGACGAGGAACACTCATTATTTGAGATAGAATCAGAACAAGCATTGACCACTGGAGTGACTGTTTGATTTTCATATTCTTCTTCCTTGCGTTTTCGTTTCCCTTAGTACGAGCTTATCCATAGTTATGAACCCTCTCCTACTCTGCCACAGAAAACTGCAAAAACAAATAAAAACATCCATTATTCTCTTTTCCTCAACTCAGGGCCCAACGAACATTGTGTGTACGCACATAAGATCATACATTATTCTGGGGAGACATTGAAGATGGTATGTATATTTATATGGGTGGTGTGTATGTGAGAAGCGAGACACAGCCAGCTCATCATAACCAGCACGTGAGGAAGGCGGAGAGCGTCTCAGTACTAATAAAGGAAATATCTGCTATTATTATGACAATGGGTATTGAACGTGGTGAGCCTGTGTGTATGTGTGGGATTTTCAGTGTATTCTGCCATCACGTGACTGTGATATATCTTCGATATCACTTATCAGTTGGGAATTTGTGTTCGAAACATTCTCAAATGGCTAAATCTCGATTTATCACGATTTATGTATTCATTTAGCAGTAGAATACTTTGTTTATATTCAATTTTTTTCCCGAATCTCGCGGCCCCCTTTGTTAATCTCGCGGCACCTAAGGGGACACACGGGTTGAGAACCTGTGCTTTAGGGACTATTTGGAGTAGGTCTTTATTTTAGAATTCTATTTCCTTTTTCTAAATTTGGTTTAAAATATTTGTATTTTTAAGGAAATTAACTAATAAGTCTATTACCGGACTCTTGTCGGCAAGGATATTATGGAGGGTATGGTTGGGCCTTAAATATTGGGTCCTGCGTTGGAGGTAATTTGGGCAATGTAGTAGAAGGTGTTTAAGAGTTAGTCTGGTATTGTGAAGGTGGGAAGTTTGATAAACGGTAACTATTCATTAACCATGTTTGGCCACCCTTATTCTTCTTTACTATCTTTTTTGGAGGAAGATGGCCACATTCCTATGTTTTGCCAGGGACCCCTCTAGCTTTGTTATAGCGGAGAGGAGGCTTAACCAATCCCTACTGTGAGGTAGCTTCTCCCTCACCACCTTTATGAGAATCGCCCAAGGACGACTCCATCTCTGCAGCAGAGGTGGTCCCACTTTCCTTTAAAAGGGGCCTGTCAAGAAAACAAGCAAGTGGCGCAGAATCAAATTCTCGCAGTGTAGGCGGTTCGATAGGACAAGGCCCATTAGAGGTGCAAGGAATAACAGGGGCCGTCGGGCCGTGCCCTCTACAGTAATGCATCTATAGTTTGAATAGGTTCGGCGTGACCCCCTTAATCTCCTTCCCGGTCAAGATCGGTCGCCGGCCAAAAGAAACATATGCACAATTGGGATCCATAATGCATTTGGGGGTAATGGACGTCACATGAAGCACCTACCCCATCCTGTGATGGACATGGTGCCGGAGATGATCACGCCCCCAGATGGTTAGCAGGATCCTCCATGGGGGCGAACCTGGCTTCAGTGCTAAACACCGAGCATAAATCCACCCCCGTGCAAGTTTTTCCTGAGGAGGCTCGAGCACCCGAGGACTCACAAGGAGATCAAGGATCTCTTCGCCCGACTGGTACCCCTTTGACACCCAAGGCTTTCTCCTTCTCGGAGAGAGATCTTGCTGATGCCGGTCCGTCCGGCCTGGAGGCGCCTTCCGGGTATTGAGAGAATCAGATTCACTCCGCGCCCTCCTGTCCTGAAAAGAAAAAAAAACCTGACAAGAATTCAAAGATGATTAAGGGTTCCTCCCTCTCTCCGAAGAGGGAGGGGTCTGCGGCCAGTTCGGCAATCGACCAGACAAAGCTCAAAGTCGCAAGTACGCTGAGCGGAGCCTCGATTACGTCGGGCACGTCATTAAGAGACGATTTGAGTTCGCTGGCCTTAAACGTTTTCTCATTATTCACTCCACAAAAGGCAGCAGATTGGCCAAATACAAAATTGTACATTAGAGAAGAGCAATAGTTAGTATGCTGGTAGAGGACGGAAGGGAGGGGCCTGGAGACCAAGCTCTACCCTCTTAAAAGTGAATTGTATTCCGCTCTCGTTTCGTGCGTGGGCATCTCCCATGGACCGGACTATGTCCCGTACACCATGATTCGACACCTAAGTGAGTGAGGCATGGCATTTCTAGAGGGCATCCTCCTAGACTCATGGCGAATGGCTACTGTGCTCGCTCTTTGAAAACTTGGGAGAGATGACTCTACCCCGGACGGTTTACGCCCAATCTCTTTGAGCTCATGCGTGCTCAAGTTGCTGGAGAAATTGTTCAATGTTAGATACCGTGACAAAGGAGACTCTCCACATGATGGAGGTGAGGGGACGCCTCGAAATATTTATCACTGAATTTTTGTGAGATCGTTGATTCCGTGTTTCGGTAGAGGGAGCCATCTCCTGTAAAATGGAGCAGGAAGAGGGTGCCCGCAGGAAAGTGTCCTCAGTGTCACACTCTTTGCCATGTGAATCAACGCCATCACCTCGGTGATGCCGGAAGATGTTCTCACGACGCTCTGCGTAGACAACCTTTCAATCTCTTTTGGTGCAGCCTAGATGCCAATTCTGGAGCGTAGACTCCAACAGGCATTAAACTGCATCTCTCGTATATCGAAGTGCATAGGCTTAGGTTTTCCTTGGCTAAGACTAAGGTGGTGCACTTCTACAGCAATCCGCGGCTCGACCCTGCGCTGGACTTGTTTCTAAATGGGATTCGTACCGTTTCCTAGGTCTTGTATTTGACCGACGCCTCACCTGGGAGGTTATTATTCGCAGCCTTAGGGTCTCTTGTACCCGCACCATGAATATTGTTCGATCCGTGGCGTTCAGCACCTTGGGTGCTGATAGGGCTACTACCTTACTTTTTATCGTTCTGCACCGTGCAAAGTTCATTATTCGACTGTACGCGCGAGCCCTGCACCTCTCTCAGTCGCCAACAGTTCTTACTGCATCCCCAGCCAATCTCGATGGTGGCTATGCCGCCGACAGACGCCAGTCATACCTTAAGCACTTTGGGTTTAGGGCTAGGAAACTACGAGAGCCCAGTATAGCTCTGAGGTCGGTGTTGCCCCTGGTTCTGTCCAGGAGGCCACACTAGAGGGTACCACCTTTGACTATTTGTCGCCACTCCTCTGCTCCCAAGGCTTCTACAGCGCCGGAAGAATTACGTTCCGCCTTTGAAAGGCACACTCCGTGTCACGCTGGAACCGTTCCAGTGTATACGGATGGCTCCAAGTCCCAAGAAAGGGTCGGTTTCTATGCCATATTCCCTCTGTTTGAAGTGAGCGGAGCTTTTCCAGGCACTGCGTCTGTCTTAACGGCCTACCTGGTTGCAATACACCATTCGGTATGGAGATAACGCAACGTGCCCGGTTCGAAGATCAGATTGTGATCTATAGCGACTCACAAAAAGCCCTAATTGCTATCGGGGCATTGGAATCTCTGTATCTCCTGGCTCGCGATATCAGTGATGCTACGGTTTTGGCGCGCCGAGTGGATGTCGAGATTATCTTCTGCAGGATTCCGGGAAATTTGGAAATTGCGGTGAATGAGAGCGCCAAAGCATCCGTGAGGACTGCAAACAAACCATCATTTCGCTCTTCCTCACGCCGATTACATGGTAGGAATACGGGCAGCCCTCCAGGATGCTTGGCAAAGAAGATCGGAGACAACCGAGGGTAACTTATATTTGTCTGCCATAGCGCCACGACTGTTTCCCTGGACCTACCCCCGAATACGGCGACGGCTTCAGGTTATTTTGTGTAGTCTCCGAATTGAGCACACTCACGGGACGAACCGCCATTTGAGAAGCGCTCGCATGCACCTCATTGTGACGACTGCGTAGTCCCCCAGACTTTTCTGTACATTATTGTTGAATGTCCCAGTCTGGGTGATCTCCGCGCACATTAGCTGTCCCGGTACATGGTTGAGCGGGTTTGCTTTGCTTGTAACTTGTACTCGGGACTGGTTCATGCACACAGACCTGCGACCTATATGACTTTTTGGAGGGGGCTGGCCTCCTCCACTTTATTTGAATGTTTGTTGTTGGTCGCATATTCCTGCACAGGAGGGAGGTGGGCCTACCCCTGACCCGCCTCCTTGCTGCTCGTTTTTTTTATTTGTTGTTGTTGTTTTTAGTTTGTGCCTTGCCTAGTATTTGGCTTTTCGTTAATTATGGCGACCTTTGCTCTAGTATGCATTCGCCAGATGGTCTGTTAAAATTTTTAAAATCCTACACTCTTAGTAATGTTCGACCGTGGGAGGCTCCCTAGTCGGTGCATGCCGGTTGTTATTTTACGGCGTAAAGGAAATTATACCATTCCCGCGGAGTTGTTAATGCTGCCACCGCTCTGGTCATAAGAATCGCTCAGGTCGACTTGTCAAGTCGGGTTTAGCCGGAGTCTCTAAGCTACACCATGGCCGTGCAAGATAAGTCTCTATCGTGCGTATCTCCTGGAGAAGGAAATCCAGCCGTTCAGGGTGTGGGTCGTCTCTCATTTTGCAAGGTTTAGGACTTAGTCCTGGACAGCTAGGGCTGCCTGTGAATTCTAGCCTCCCTTCATCATGGTGCTCCCCTGGTAGAGGTGGCGGCAGAAATGGTTCATACCCACCCTTGGTGGGTAACGGTGTAACGGTCGCGCACCTCTACCGAATGGTTAGACTGACAGGAGGCAACATCAGTGAAAGTGGTCGTGAAGACTTCTTTCGGGATTACTATAGATGGTTTCCAAAAGGAAGGCAGCACTAAAAGAGCTTCGGGTATTACGCCTCCACTCAAGGCTGGAATGGGTGGAACGGAGAGTGTGGATCATCCAAAAGAGAGACTCCCGCCAAAGGTTTTTCGAGGTGGAGGGAGGAAAATAGTCGCATAGCGAGCCGAACTTTACCCGATAAGTCCCAGTAGGGGATAGCGTGTTCAAATCCTTGTTCGGCAAACAGGACCCGGAGTTCTGCTTCCAGAAAGTGAACGACCACTGCTGTGATGGCCTTTTCTTCGAAGAGGGCCCTTTCATTTCTCTCGAGCTAGGCTTGGAGGGCATACTCATTCAAAGGAATTGCCGCGGAATCCAGGCCAAACTGGGAAGAGCTGCAGAGGCTCTTCGCCTCCAGTTTCGCGTTAGCCATCTCTTTGCAGGAGTCCATGCTCAGCGCGTGCCCCTTGCCTCCCGTGGTATAAAGGTTGCGCGACCCTACCACCAAGGAATGAGGGCGGGAAGGAGCATGCGCTATTGAAACCCGGTATGATGTCTCCGTTCTTCTTTTTGCTTTAAATATGTCCTTTCAGGCAGTAACAGTGCAGCTCCACCTGGATAGGAGGTATGCTGTTATTTCTACCTATTTTCCACCGTCAGCCGACTTCAACGCTGGTGACTTACGTTGCGTCGTGGCAGTGTTACGGAGGCCCTTTCTCTTGCTCTGGGACTTGAACGGAAGACACCCCCTCGTGGGAGACTACTCGATCAATCTTAGAGGTCAGGTCCTTGCTGACCTGATCGACTAGCTGGAGATAGGTGTCTTAAATGTGGATGAGTGTACGCATCACTGCCCGAGAACTGCTTCATTTTCCTGTCTTGATCTTTCTTTGTGCTCTTCGGATACACAGCCTGATATTAAGTGGGAGGTGGTCGATGACCTCATAGTAATGATCACTTTCCCATGACTGCTGAAGCTTGGCGGCCACCATCCCCCCCTCCCTCCCCAGGGGTGCTGGGCGCGGTGGTTCTGCATTTTAGGAAGTTACTGATTTCGCTGTCCTAGTTGAGGAGTTTAGGTCGGTTGATGAGGCCGTTGCATTCTTCTCCGGTAACCTCATCGATATGGGGCGAGCTACTTTTCCTCTCTTTTTATTTGAATTTCTTTGTCGTAGGTCGCATATTACTTTGCCGGGGTAAGGCCCACCTCCCCCCTAAGCCGGGGCGCGCTATCTTCTTACTTTTTTGCTTCTTGTAGTTATTTTGCCTTTGTTTTTTGTCTTGGGGAATTTTTGTTTTGTGGTCTTTTGCATCTTTCTTTAATCTATACTAGCATTAGTTTGTAATGTGATTACGGCAAATCTTTCCCTAGGTAGCTGTCGCCAGATGGGTTTTAAAGAAATTGCGCTAAAGAAAATCGCCAAAATAATTAATGTCTTGTAGAATAGAACTGTGCGATGCCGAAGAAAGGATTGTTTGAACTTTCTATACTATTCGTGACGAGTCCAAATTATAAATAAAAGGTCACAGAAACTCTTCGTGTGTCTTCGAAACGTTATAATTTTAAAATATAATTAAATGCGTCGATGTAAAAATTATATTGTATGAACACTTTTTGATTGCGAATTTTCGCAAAAGTCATTACTTCTTTATTTGTCTACCAAACTTGTTACAATTTTGTGGTTGTCTCTATTCGTACTTTCCTTTTAATATCTCGAATCAAATCGAAGTGAATAGAAAATACAGAAGAAAGATCACTGTGGAAGACCGCAGGAGATCGTGTAGTCAAAAGGAAAAGTTTCAGAAAAACAGAGCGGATAGGAAGAGTTGAAAGGTCGGTGGCTAGACACTGATGCGGATATCTTTGTTATATTTGTGAGTGAAAGATAGTGGTATTGGGTTCAACTGAGGCGGAGGGGGAGGGGGGGAGTGAAAGAAAAGCCACCTGTTTTCGGAAACGCGCTGTTCATGTTCCTGTTATCTTATGTGTGGATATGTGTTGGCTGAGGTTGGTCGCTGGCTGCTGAGTATCTTAATGCAATCGCAGCGCATTGCCTTTTATGTATATGGATGTATATGTGGTCTCTCCAACCTTCGTATTAAGGGGGGGGTATTTATTAGGTGGTATTAGTTTGTTGTTTTCATGTAGTGTGGTCATGCGTGTGTACAAAAGAGAGCGATATGCGCGTTTCAAAGCAGAGTTCTGAATTGCTGTGCATCCATCTCTCATGTTTAAATTGCACCTACTGGCGTGAGTGCTGCGTATGTTAAGAGTGGTCTGACTAGTGCTTTTATAAGTTTATTTTTCAGCTGGCAGGCTAGAATCTGCGCAGCTTCTTGTTTATTATTTTGGCTCGTGTTTGTATGATGTTTTGGTGTGTATCGAATTTTAAGGGCTTGTCAAATGTTGTCCCGCGAATTTTTGTGTGAGGTGTATATGTGAGTCCAGTTGTGTCTGGTGTGTATGTATATTTGTATGTTGTGTATGTAGTGATTGTTTGTAGCATAAAGTATTAGCTGTGTCTTCTGAGAATTGAAACTATAATCCACTTATCCTCATGGTGGGAGTGGAGTGTTGGTGTACATTATGAAGAGTGTGGGTGTCAGTGCGCTGCCCTGGGGCACGCTTACGCGTGGTGTGAATTGGCGTGACGTGTTATTTTATTTTAGGTGATACATCCCACTGGCAAGGTCGTGAGAGAGAAAAATTCTGGTGTAGAGAGGGACCGACGTGTTGTAGGCTAGTTTCGAACAAAGTTCATCATGCCACACCTTATCGAAGGCCTTCTGTACGTTCTTGCTGATGGAGAGTGTTTTCTGTCGTGATTGTCATGCTTTCTGTATGATGTCATGAGCGATGGTCGCAACCGCTTGAGTGAACCGGCCTATCCTGAAGCCATATTGACAGGGAGAGAACCAGCCACTCTCCATAAAATTCCAGAGACGTCCGTTGATCATTCGCTCAAGTATCTTGCCTAGGTTCCCTGACAGAGAAATATGCCTGTAGTTGTTTGGCTGTTTGGGGGTCTTTGTTTTTCTTGTGTATTAATATGTTATATTAGATGCTAAATGGGTGTGGAGAGTGGCCAAAGGCGTGTGCGAGTGTAGGGAAGATATTTTCTGGGAGGTTGCGAATCATGGAGGGAGGAAGGCCTGTTTGGTCGGAGGTGCGTTTTGGTATCGACTTAATGTAGTGCTTTGTTTCTTTGATGGTGATAGGAGTGGTCAGTGTGTAGTGTTGTCGAGCAGCTCCATTTGTAGCAGAGAGCGCGGGCGCAAGCTCAATAGTGTAGAGCCGAAACTATTTCTGGACTTCCTGGTAGTGCTCTTGTGCGTGTGGTTTGTGTGCCCCGTGTTCCAGTGTGACCTAAATGCATCGAGGATGTCAATTGTGTCGGTGAGTGTGTGCTTGTTATGTTGGAGGGTGATAGGTGTAGGTGGTCTGTGCTCAACATTCTCGTTATGCGCCGCCAGAAAAAAGACGGGTCTATTGTAGTGGTGTGTGGGGGAACATCAACCCTTATTTTTGAAGCTCATAAAATAAAAAACATTGTTCTTTTTGGCCTGAAATCAACATATATGATAACCCTAGCCATCCCCTATCATTATTAAGTGATGAAATGAAAGATAAGCACGTAAAAAATTAACATTTATTTGATAAAACAAAATTAACTCTGGCAGACAAAAATCATTTTTTGAATTTTTATGAAATTTTATGAATTATTAACAACTATTTGAACCAGTGAGGGAAGATAAGACACCTTAAAGTATATTTGAGCAACTTATAGCCTAATTACATACAAATATAGGGAATTCGAGACATAAAACTATATACAAATAAATACCTTAGCGTGTAGGCTACTACAGGCTCAGAAGTGCATGTTGAAGGCAATCAGAAGGGGGTACACCTTAACTAAGTCGGCCTTGCCTCTTGGTCGCATCCTTGGTAGTTACCAGGATACTCTTACACTGTCCTGGCTCGACAGACGCCCACGTGCTGGGGCAAGAACCCCTAGGTCTTCTTGGAGACCGTCCCCCGCGCCGCCTGGAATTTGGAATCCTGGAACGACACCAGAACTTCAACAGGGCTCACAAACTATTCGCCGTACCAAAACCTAACCATTCGTCGCGCATACTCTACGATAAGACCGCCCTTACAAGTGAGTTTTATAACCCACCTCCCTTCCAACTCCCTAGTGTTAAAAATGTTATTTTACAGGCCCCACCAGGCAGCTTTGGTGCTAAGTTAGATCTGAAAGATGGATTATACCATCTAAAGATCCATCCCAATGCCCGGCACCTCTTCGGCGTTTCTGTAAATGGAGAAAAATACAGATTTACTCGCCTCCCTATGGGCTTCTCTGGAAGTCCATACCTGATGCAGATGGCCCTTTCTGCCACTATCAATGCCTTTGCACGTGAGTTTGGCTGTCAAGCCCACGTTTACCTGGACTAGATTCTAATTATTGGAAAAAAGAAAATGATATCCAAATGCGTTCAAAAGATTCTGAACTCTTTTCTCAAAGTAAACCGTAAGAAAAGTTCTATGTCTCCCACCAAAGTCCTTGTGCATTTGAAAGTGCACATCGACTTAAGAAGACGCCGCGTCTAGCCGTCTCCTTTTTCAGGTGCCGGAAACTAAGGGAAGCCTTGAGGGTTCCCTCCAGTTTTCCCCTGTCCCACAAAGCCTAGCTCCGTATCGCCGGCCTTCTTAACTTTGTGCGTCCCTTAATACGAATCCCCTTCTTCTGGATTCACTTATGTCTTAAACAACTATTCGATCCACGTCCGGACGATTTCCACCCTCTCCCTTCCCTCAGCACTAATAAGTGGTTCCCGTTCCTCCCTTTCTAGGCTTCTCCCCTTGAAATTTTCTGTGACGCCAGCCAGGCAGTAATCGCCATTTCCTCGCGTAAACACTCCATCGCCTGATCTCTCGACTCCGACGCAATAGGATCAGTCTTTCAAAGTGAAACCATCGCCCTGTGGTTCTCTCTCCATTTGCCTTTTCCCCCGTGGCTGCCTTTACTGCGATAACATCCCTTCCATTTGGAATACGGCACGGGTAAAACTTCTCGGTAACCTCCTCGTGCGCACTTCGGACTCCCTCCGTAGTTCTCTTTCCAGAATCTTCAGACGATCTTTTTTAAATATCTCCTACATTAGAGGAAAAAAGAACCTCGCTGATGGCGCTTCGAAGGCCTTTCAGCCAAGTCTCATTAGCCTGGCTGTATGCGTCTTCTGGTTACACTATATAGGACGCCGCTGGCCAGCGAAACGCCAAGGCCGTTTTGGTCCTCGTAACATCAAGACCTGCTTCTTTCTGCTCTTGCTCTTTCGTGTTCTCTCTAGTCTCGGGCATCCTTGTAGATTACCCGATATGAGCAGGGATACGAGGTCCCGGTTATTTCCCCCAAACGAAGATACCAGCAACTCTCAAGGTTTTATCATACCGGACAACGACTCTGACTATCAGGGCATCTTTAATTCTTCGATATCGTCAGCGCGGGCCTTAAAAATGTAAGGGTACCCTATACTAACAGCCACATGGTCCCTGTCGCAGTTAATGCAGAGGAGGGTGGTGCTTTTGTAGTCCATGTACTGGTGTCTCACTACACTACATTTGGAGCAGATGTGGTCTGCTTGGCACGTGTTCTTCTGGTGTCCCTTTTTATAACAACAGAGAAAATGGTGTGGTTTTATGCTGTGTTGTTATTCTCTGTTCTCCGTGTATGTCAATTTGCCACAAACCTTGATGCGATTTAAATAGAGGTCTTCGATGGTCTCCTCCGGAGGTGAGTCAGGAGGTCATTAGTGAGGAATGCCAACCATAAGGGGTTGGTCCTACGTACGCGTACTTGGTGTTTATCAATGATTGCTTCTGGTTATCCGCTGTGTTGTTGCTGTTCAGCCTGTGAGGCTTTAGCGAGTAGGTGGAACTTGGGTGCGCATGTGTGGTTCTGAAAAGGAGTGTTTGACCTGTGTGTGAGTTTATGGTGTTTGTGATGGTTGTATCGAATGAGTTCGATAGTTTCAATCTTTCCTGTGGTCATGTTTTATTGCTTTCGTGGACTAAGCGAGCGTTAGTTACAGAACCCATAATGATGATCGTCTGTGTCAACTATGAATCTAATGAGAGGTGAATGAATGAGCATTGAACTGGATAGGTTCCTCAAGAGGGTATAAAACCCAGGCGGAATTAATGATGGATGAAGGCCAAATCAACGCACCCCATCTGACGGTACCGCCTCTCAAACGTGTTTTAGTTATTCAGAGTTATGTTCAGCATGCACAGAGACGGATGTGAGACCCTCTGTAGTCCTGGACGGACCAACAGGATAGGGTAGAGTACCCTCCCCGCAAGTTGTAACTCTGTCCTAATCCAAGAGACCTTTTGGCTTCGGGTTCCTCAGTGGGCTAACCACAAACCTCCTTTCCCTAAAGCCTGTAATTATGTTATCTAAAAGGAAAGGCATAGTTGCAATGAGGTTATGTGTGGAGTCTGTTCACAGGTCGAAAATCACGACGGTATAAGAGAGGGCGGTGGGAGAGTTAGGCATTCATGTTAAAACATAACAGCTTACAAAATTGCGGTGAGGGTGGGGAAGGTAGAAGTCAGGTGGGGGTCGCCAGGCAGCAGGTGACAGGCTGATGACTACTTCGAAAGTCGTACGCTTTCTAGAGGTTTACGTGTGTAATAGAAAAAAAATTCTTCAAACAAGCGGCTCAACGTCAGACGGATGATCATCCACAGAGTCGAAGAGAGGATCAGGAACGGGGAAGACCCCAAAGATCGACTTTGTTCAGGTAGAACTCAAGTCGTCAACCGTTTGGCTGTAAGAAAGGCCTTCGAAAGTGCTCCGAAGGCCAAAATGACCGCGCTCGCGAAGAACATCTCAGTGGCAACGGTGCCCAGTGCCGTCAAGGAGGGCGGCAAGAGCTTGAATAGCATGGAAAGGCCTCTGCTCACTGACCGTATGCAAGAACAACATCGGAAGCGCTGTAGTCGCTTTCCTAATGGCTTGAAGTGTCATGGCAATAAAATTCTCATTTTTCTTGTTGAAAATCCTTCACGGTGGATCCGGTCATCAACAAGCAAAACAAACGCGTCGTATCCGAGGTCCGCTACGTGTCCACAATCAAGTACCCGGCCTCCGTCATGGTGGTGTCGTGGTTTCGAATGGTCAGAAAATGCCACCGTTGTTGTTCGCAGGAGTTTATTGGCTCACCACGATCGATTACAGGGACATCTTGGCCACGAAAGTCGTCCCATGGGTGAGAAAGATCACAAATAAAGCGGACAGCGTCTTTCAGCAGGACGGTGCCCCTGCCCACACGGCAAAGATCGTACAAGAGTGGTTGGGGTCGAACATGAACTTCTGGTCGGAGGAATTTTGTCCACCGCAGTCGCCCTACCTCAATCCTCTCGACTACGGCGTGTGCGCATGTCAAGGGCGATACCAGTAAGGTTCGCCACAGCATCGTCGACGAGCTGAAGTCCTCCGTCAACCGAGTGTGGGTCAGTAGAAGGATAAGTAAGGACTTCGTCCTCAACGTGTGCACTGCCTTAAGGTATCGCCTGGAGCGCCTGCTCTTCTCAGAGAGCGGCCAGATTGATTAATATTACAATGTAAACATATATTTATAGGTTACAACAATATAAAATGTGTCTAACTGCATCAAAACTGTCATTGTGTCCTTTGTTGATAGCGTTGTAAGGAGTGCATGCACAGGACTTTGCAATACCCGGTATTCCTTGCATGGATTTGCTGGCGAAAACGTTTTCTTTCAATTTACCCATCCACTTGCCTCCTGAATCAGAAAGCGAGGTCAAGAACAATGTTGCGAGAGCCAGATAGGTCTTTGACTTTGTTTAAGTGGGGGTGCATGTGAGGGGTGGACGATAGGGTGTGTGGAGAGATAGAGAAAATAGACAAGTGGAGAAGAGAGAAAGAAGTGTGGTAGAGGTGCAAAGAGATGCCTAGGGTCTGGTGATCAGACTTATCACTTTTATTTATTTTCCTGGATGCGTTAATTCATTGTTGTTGTATTGGATTTATGTAATAATTATAAAATTATAATTATTATGGCGTTCAAGCCCTTTGTCTTAGCAACTTTAGTTTTTTATGGTTTATGTTGTGCATTGCTTACTTTGTATATGTTTTAAATACATTTAAGTGCGTGCTTATTGTTTTGTTTTATTGTGTGTGTGTTTTAATAGTATTATTGTTTCTTCTTTCTTCTTTGGATGTTTTCTTCTATTGAAGTTCTCGTCGTAATCGGGGGGTTTTTCTTCTTCTTGGTAGGGTAGTCTTTTTCGGTAAGTTGTCGTAGTAATTTTTCGAGTTTTTTCTTTGTACTTATTTTTTATCTTGTTTTCACAGGTATTTCTTTATCTCATTTTCCGCATAGAACGGTACTTCGTCTCCGCCGGCCACTCGGTTGGCGGAGCTGGGGAATCTGGGGCGACAATCAGCTTTTCTGTTCTGGTTAATCATCTGGGTGATTCCATCACTCAGTTCACGATTAACCAGATCCTGCATTTTCCGGGTCCGTTCTTCAATGACTTTGTTAATGGGAATTATCCCCGCCTCTCTGTGCAGGTCTTCTTGCCGTCTTCTTTCATGCCTGCGTGTACCCGTTATTAGGTACATGCATTTATTTTGCACTACTTGAAGACGCCTATTTTGTGTTTTTGAGACACATGAGAGGGTGGAGGCGGGGTAAAGCAACGTAGATCTTACAAGGGCATTGTAGATCTTCTTCTTGTTGCTTTCACGTAGATTTCTGAAACTATATAGAGTTCTGACAGCGGACGAGGCTCGAGAAATTCTTTCTTCGACGTGCTTTTTGTACCCGGTAGAGGTGATTTTCATACCGAGTACATTGCATTCGTTGGTGTAGGGGTATCGCGTATCCCCCACACGCACGTCTGCCCTTGAGGTGCATCCGATGGGGACCACCTTGAATTTCTCTTGGTTTGTTCTTATCTTCCACTGAGCCTCGTAGTTGTTAAGGTTTGCGATTTCCATCGCTGTCATGCGAGCTTGCCACGGCGCATTCCTCCATGGAGATACGATTATCTGGCTGAAACCATCGGCGTATTGAATATTGAGGGAATTGGGGTACACAGGGTCTGGGACGTCCGCGGTGTATATCGAGTAAAGGGTGGGGGACAGACACCCCCCCTGCGGGAGGCCAACAGTGAGCGGAAACTTTGGTCCGTCCGTGCACCCTAGACTGACATACGCCGCTCTCTCTATGACATAGTCACAGAGAGTTCTTTCTAAGTTTTCACTTAGACCCAGCCGTAAGATCTTATACTGCATGCCCAGCTGCCACACATTATCAAACGCTTTTGACACATCCCGACAAACGATATCCACATAACTCCTGTCCCGTTTGGCTTGGAAAAAGCTTTTCCGTTATGACATTAATTGCCATTTCCGTACTTCGCTTCTTTCTAAACCCAAATTGGCATTGGTTGTAGAGGGAGTTTTCTTCCAGGTAAGACACCAGTCTTCCGTTGAGGATCTTCTCAAAGAGTTTCCCGCCAAATTCCAAGAGTGAAAATGGGCGGTAGCTCTCTCTCAACGTAGGGTCCTTTCCATGCTTGGGCAAGAAGATCATTTTTGCCGTCTTGTAAGCATCTGGAAAGTACCCTGTATTCAGACATACGTTGAAAATTCGTTTTATTCCTTTGATGATGTTGGCTGGTGCCTTTTCGAAGTTAAGCTTCGTAAGCCCCGATTGGCCTGGGGCTTTCTGTCGGAATGAGCGGAGTGCGCCAAGGATCTCTTCTTCGGTGATCTCGGCGTCTCCGTCACGCAGTCTATCCACCTGGTGATGAGAATGCGTTCGATGTATTTCCGTGTCAAGCTCGTCTACGATGTTGTTTTCGAACTCTATATCAAAATCTTCGTTTTCATCTTCCGATATGCTGAAGATTTTTTCCCAATAACGCCGGAATATCACTTCGATGTTATTTTCTGCAGTTTCAATGGATCCATCTTCTTTTTGGATTTCCATTTTCTTCTTTTTTCCAGATGATCCTCTGAGACTTTTGACTTTCTTCCAAAAGTCCTTGGGAGATGCATCTTGATCGAGGCTCTCGATCGCATCGTCCCATTGTCTCTGTTGTTGTTCGAGGATCAACTGGTTGAGCTCTTCCTTGATCTCTCTACTTCGTTGTAGCGAGTCAAATGTTGCATTTCTTATATTTAACTCGTACATAACTCTCAATTCTCTGTACAGTTCTTTCATATACCCAGTCCACCTGTATGAGGAGATGGTTTTATACTGGGTTTTGGGGATGCAAGCCCTATCTGCAATAATTAGATGTTCGTTGAGGTCGTCGAGTGCCTCGTCTATCTCCTTGAGAATTGCCTCGTCCAGATCTGGTGGGCGATAGGCCTCGAGGAGATCAGCGTACCGTGCCCAGTCGGCTCTCCTGTAGTCTTTTCTGACTGTAGCTGGGACTTGTATAGGGTTCTTATTGATGGTAAGTAGGATCCCTATATGATCACTACATGGCACCTGGACCGGTTCCATGTAGTAATTGAACGGCAGCTGACGATTAGCCAGACAAATGTCTGGTTTTGTGGCACTTCTTCCTCGAGTATAGGTTGGGAAGTCCGGGCCTATTCTATGGACCATGTTTCGGTCCATCATAGTCTCCAGGCACCTTCCGATTCCGTTGAAGGTCCTGTACCCAGTCTCCCGACATCTGGCATTAAGGTCCCCCATTAATATGGTGGGGGTCCTTCTGCCAAATAGGCCAGAGAGAGAATGAATAGGTAAATATTCTCGTCTCGGCGGCTGGTACCCGGTGGCGATGACCAGCTTTCCTATATCGAGTTCGACCTCTATTGCAAGATAGGATTCTTCCAAGTTTCTTATGGGTTTGTACTTGATCTCTCTTTTGATGGCGATGGCGGCACCGTCGTACCGCTCTTGAGAGTAATTAGTGACTAGCACGTCGTAGTTCCAGATCTTCATTTCGGAACTACGAGTGTCAATCCCATATTCAGAAATCAAGATGACATCTGCATCTATTTCCCTGAACACGTTTCTGTAGAGAGTTCTTTTTGTTGTCCAGCCATTGGTGTTAATTTCCATGATTCTTAGTGAGTTCCGCTCCATGGTAAGATGAGTTACATGTGTTTCTTCTTTGTTTTCTTACTCTTGGGGGCCTGTGGGGCGGGTCTGGGGTGCCCAGGCTTTTCCTTCTTCGGGGGAGGACTAAGAGTCTTTGACCGACTCTTCGTCGCTCTAGTGCGAGTGCATGGGCCCTCGTCACTATCCGAAGATGTTGATTCTGCTTCTTCTTCTTTGTCGTTTGTCTCATCCTCTTCTTCGGATTCCTCCGATGAGTGAGACTCCATGACTTCGTTCAATCCGGTGGCTTTTTCTTTTTTGCTGTTTCCAATTATGCTATCCTTGAATGCCCTAGAGCACTCAGGGTCATCAGGCACGATGATGGATGGCAAATTGTTGGCTTTTAAAGGCGTGTTTAAAACCTGGTTATAGCATCCAGGTTTTACCGCGGTAGCCACGTTCGCATGAGTGATGCAAATTAGAATTTTTGCACTTAAATCATTGGTGAAAATCATCGGTGAGGGAGTTGATGTCATCCCTTCACTTCTTTTCACCGTGCTCGCGTATGTGGTAGTCTTCTTTTTCTTCTCTTCTTCTTCCATCTTCTTTATGATATCTTTTCTCTTGGGGCAGTTCAAGGCCATCGTTCGATGGGGCCCCTTGCAATTCATGCACATTTTTGTTGTGCTTTTACAGGAGTCATATCTATGACCCTGTGTGGCGCATTCGCTGCACCAGATTTGTCCTTTCTTCGGGCAGTTGGCAGTGGTGTGCTGTTCCAAAGAATAGCACACGAAGCACATCTGAATACTGTGGTATTTTTAGTGCTCAATATTGCTGCCTGGGATCCTCATGTTAAATATGAGGAGTCCCTCCGTCGCCGCCTTGTGGGCCATTTCGGTCGTTTGGAACGTTGCCTTAAAGACGTGGGTGTGGTCTCTGAATTTGATGACCTCCCTTATCGTCGTCCAGTTGTGATTCTTTTCAATTTCCATTTTCAGGTCTGCGGGGGAGTTTTCGCCCACCCAGCTCTCTACCTTACGGCAGATTACACTCCTATTTGCTGAGATCGCTGGTGGGGTTTTCGCTTCAAGGTTGAGTTGTTTTAGAACTTCGGCCCCTTCATCGGATAGGAGCCGGTCTGTATCCTTGGTTTCACCGCACATGGCGATGAAACCGTTGGGAATGTCAATTAGCTTAATCAGTGCGATCCTTAAATTTGCAAATAAGGATTCGCACACGGTCTTTTTTTCGGGGGTCTTCATTCCGGGTAAGGTCCGTAGGGGCCCCCTCTTAGGGAGGGCCTCCATCGTCGCCGACGTCTTCTCTCTTCTTTCTTGAATTTTTTCTTACTTTGTGTAAAAATGTATGTTAAATGTTATATGTGAAAAAAGTGACAAATGGTAAAGGAGGTAGAGTTGAGGGTTGGTTTGGACTCTGACGTGAGAAGAGTGCTCCCGTCCGGTTTCCTGTTGTTTCCCCGCTCGGATGGTGCCGGGATGATGGGTGATGATGGATGGGGGATGGTTCTCGAGTGGGGACCTCAGAGGGTTGAGCTTGGTGGACTTAATGCATAGCGGCCGAATCAACGACCGCTAAGTTTGTGCCACCCCCTCACGGGTACGTACGCCAAAACTGCATCCAACTACATAGAGACGGGTGTAACTCCCTCTATGATTCTGGCCGGGTCCCCCGGGTGATGAGGATTTCTCCTCCGTCCGGGACTCGCAGTTTTGCCCCAGATTCGAGAAAAATTTCTGACTTGTGCTTCTGCTGTGGGATAGGCCTCAAACCAGTTTCCACGCAAGCCCTTAATTATGCCAGTCCAAGTGGCCGACATAGTTAAGACGAAATTAATGAAGGGCAGTCATCCGAGCAGGTTCCCACGCAGCGCGATGGACGGGAGAAATGAGGGTTTTTAGCCCATCATTTTCTCTCTATTCGCAGCGAAAAGATTCAAGAAAATCTTTGCAGATCGACTGGTCTCCTAATGATACCCAGGACAGTCGCGTTCTTAGATGGCGAAGGCTCAAAAGTCTCTCTTTCTTTAAGCACGCGTGAGTTTAAACGCTCTTCAAAAGGTAATAAGGCAATGCTACAGCGTACGAAAAATTCGCCCAGCGCCAGATAGGTCGAAGTATGTTAATGCCTCTAAATTTCGTTACCCTCTAATAAACCGTTCATAAACTATGGCGAATAATTGTGATATTATGTATGTGTATGAATACTTTCTCGAACAAGTGTATCAAGGGAGTTCCTTAATAAAAATATGTCATCAATTTACTCTCCCGAAGGCCAAACTAGATCTGGAGCGCGTTAAGTAGTTTCCCCTTTCAAGTACTCGGTTTATATATCATCCACAACTTTTCACTTCCCATAATCTCACCATTTTATTTAGCCTACTACTCACAACAAACATTCTGCCTAAGGTGACCTTGTTTGTTTTCGGATGGGATATTTTTCACATTCCTTACCTTTTCAGGGATGAAACCAAAGTTGGGGGGAGGGGATACATTGATTTACATGGTTCTAGACTGTCTGACTCACCAAGGGGGGTAATTAACCTCTTGTTCTCCTTGTTTACCCACTTAATTCCAATTACCATCAGAGTGGCTTTGAAGTAGGACCTCATTAAGAGCCAAAATTACACATCGAGGATGACATCACGCAAGGATTAAGAAACTCTTACCTACCCCCCCCTTCCCCTTGTAATAATGGACAACTCTGAAACGGGGTTATGTGAAGGTTATACAACGAGGTTGGGATTAAATTGTTGATTAAATCAATGTCACGAAATCGATATAAATCATGACTCGCCGCCATGTTTCTTCTAAATCCCATGTTTGTTGTCCCCTTTTTTCTTCCCCCGCAAATGGAAGGGAGATGTTTGTGACTGGGTCATTGAGTTTCTACTCGAGTCTTTAAATATAATAAAAAGGTCTCCCTCGATATGTAATTAGATAAAAAGCCATTGGAATGAAGGAGGGTTTTGTGATCTCGATTGTTCTGTCTTCCTTTGAGACACCTCCCATATTTCTTGGCCATTGTTTCAGTACCATTGGCAGAGTATTAGGCTGAGGAATTTACAGGACCTTAAGTCCTAAACACAGTTGTATACGTATGAAAGTCAGTTGTACTTAGGAATTCATTTCACCTTAGATCTGAGAGTTGTATAGGTGTACATGGTTGATGAGCTTAGCAATTAACTGTACCCTAGCTAGATCCGGAAGAGAGTTCGATGGGTACATCTGCGGGCAAAGATTTTCAAACACCTGGATTTTTTTCTTAGTCCTTGGATATGTTTAGGAATACGTTGGTCTAGGTTTGCAATCATGTGCCCAATACATCTGGAAAGCAAAATAAAAGTACAAACCTCTTTATAACTTTCTTTTTAAATATTTAGTATGATGATGTATTGAAATGTATGAAATCCTGGTATCAGTCTGCGGTATGTTATAGTCAAAAGTTATTCATATAACACATCATATTTGTTGGTTAATATAATATTCCATGTCGATAGGATCTGATAATGGCGAAAACAAGTAACTCAACCGGGAAGGAAAGAAGTCTGAAACATACCCAACCTTTTTGGTTATGAGAAATGGATGTATGGGCATATTCTGACAGTGCATTAGCATATTATGAGAGGGTAATATGGGGTAATTATGAAAAAGGATGTATGGGCATCCAATGGAAGGGCGCAAGGGTATGTTATAACAAAGAACGTGTGATAATATTATGACAAAAATGGGTATGATAAAGATTATGACAAATGAGGGTAATTGGCATGTTGTGACAAAGGGCTGCATAGGTATATGATGAGACAGGATGCATGGATATACCATGACAAAGGAAGGTATGGGAAATCATGACAAAGGAGAGTATGGGCATGTTGTGATAAATAGAGGCATAATCATATTATGAGAGAGGGTTGTATTGACATATCAGGAGAAAGGGGAGTATGGGCATGTAATACTAAAGAAAGGGGGCATCCTAAGAGAGAAGGTTGTATGGGTGGGTTGTTAAAAGATTTTATTGGTCTTGTTTCAGAGGTTGTAGCCGACATTACAAAGTTATATTTTTTGGTGGATGTTATGGGAGGATATAGGAAAATTTTTGTATATGGTTAGGTTTATGTGGAAGACAAATGTAGATGGATTTTATGTTGTATAATTCATTTTTTTATGTTTCCACATGAATATGGGAAGATTTCAATGTTTTTGGTGTCCGAGACGATACTTTAGTAATTTCGTCATCGTCCTCAGATCCTTTTGAGGACTCCACCCTATATTTTTTTCGAAGGAGACCATCGATATAAAGACGAAAACCTTGATTTCAAAATCTCTGCTCTACCTTTTTACTCTGCGAGTAAATGTGGTCGTTGAAATGAATTTGGTTGACCTTTAATTTTGAGAGTTGCAGAATTCAAATGTTTCTACAGTAAAAATAAAGTAGGTCTAAATTTCAAACCTCTCTGTTCGTTTTCTATGCCTTTTCACATCTAGGATTTGAACAGTAGGTACCCATTCTAGGGTGGTACGCAAAGGGCAAAATATAAGAGGATGGGTTCGAGCGAATCTGATCAAAAAGATGTGATCACTGTTCCTTAACTTGTAAGAGTTAATTCTAGATAGGTGATTGCTGACCTCTAAAGCGAAAAAAAAATTTTCCCTTTCAACTTTCTTCTGCGGAATCCTCGTTACCTGAGACGCCGTCTCGAGGATGTCTAATTCTAGCAGGATAGCCCGCATTCTAGAAGTGAACGGAAATTTTATTTTAGTCGAAAAAGTGACATCAGTAAATGTATAGAAAATGGTGTTGAAGGAGAAAATTATAAAATTGATTAGCCACCGCAGTTTCCTTTTCATTCATGTCCTCTGCTCCGCCAATGTTCTGTCTGCAAAACCATCCGCCCTAAGCATCATTTTTTCACGGTATGTTTTGATTTAAAGAAGATCCCGCTTGGCGACACCCTATCGTGGAATGGCTCTGTTTTCTCGGGACAAAGAAAGGGTCCTTCTGAGTCGCTCCGAGAACACCGATTCCGCGTAGAGTGTAGGAAGGGGATTGTTATCATGGTCGCCGGCGTGAAGGACACCCGAAATAAGACCCCATCTGACTACTTACCACACCCAATGTGACATTATAATAATAATAGGAAGAAGGATCGGAATAAGTATAAGGATAAGGATTGGAATAGGAATAATCATAAGGATAGGAATAAGGATTAGAACGAGATTATGAATAAGAATAATTATAAGAATAGGAATAAGGAAAATTATAAGAATAGAGATAGGGATAAGAATAGGAATAAGGATGAGGATAAGTATAGTAATAACGATAATAAAAGGAATAAGGATAAGATAGGGCTAAGGATAAGAATAGGAATTCGGATAAGGATAGGAATAATTTTAAGCATAAGAATAAATATAACTATAGGAATATTTATAACTATAAGAATAATTATAACTAGGAATAATTATGATAAAAATAATTATAAGAAGAGTAAGATTATCGTGATGGCGATAGTAATAATAACCTTTTAATATGGCGTCCTTCAAGATCATGACGCCTTCTCAAGGCGCTCGTCCATCGACTAGAAAAAAGCCTGACAGAAGTTGTGTTTTCAGAGCCCGCTTGAAAGCGGTCGGAAGGGAGGAGAGCGTCCGCCAGAGGGAAGACCATTCAACAATTCAAAAACTTAAGGGCAACTACAGAGAAGGCACACAATCACCCGTGCAGCAGAGACGAGTGCGAGGAACCGAATGCGGGAGGGCATTTCCAGAGCGAAGGCCTCTTTGTTGTCTGGATACAGTCACTGTGGAGGGCAAGTAAGAGGGAGTTGCGGTGTTTAAGGTTTTGAATGCGACAAGGAGGACTTTATAATTTAATGGACTTTGGAATTTAATGGTCACCCAGTGCGGTTCCCGGAGCAAGGATGTGGCACGAGAGAACCGTACTCGATGGAGGGGGGCATTTCCAGAGCGAGGGCCTCTTTGTTGTCTGGATACAGTCACTGTGGAGGGCAAGTAAGAGGGAGTTGCGGTGTTTAAGGTTTTGAATGCGACAAGGAGGACTTTATAATTTAATGGACTTTGAAATTTAATGGTCACCCACTGCGGTTCCCGGAGCAAGGATGTGGCACGAGAGAACCGTACTCGATGGAGGAGAACTCTTGCCGCAATGTTCTGGACAAATTGGAGGGGATTAAGTGTAGTGTTTGGGGCTCCAGCGAGAGAAGAGTTACAATAATCAAGGCGGGAATTGACAAAGGCATGGATAGCTAATTCGAAACTGTTTCAGTTAAAGTGGAACCGGATACGACTTAGGTTAAGGAGAAAGCAGAGAGACGATTTGCTGTTATTAGCCAAAATGCATTTTGACATCGAGTTGACTGACATAGGAAACACTCAGATTTCTAACGTTATCAGAGAACGCCGTCGGGGAGCCACCTAGATTGAAGGAAAGGGCTACATTTTTATAGTGAGCGTCATCTTGAATGTGCTTTTAAAAGAACCTCAGTCTTGTTGTGGCTTAGGGTAAGGAAGTTATCTGATATAGTCATTCGGTAATAGTTTCATCTGCGGTGAAAAGATTAACGATGGTCACGGCAAACGTGTTTGGGGAAGAGGAGAGGAATATTTGAATGTCACCAGCATAGAAATGCTGCGAAGCAAAAGAAGGCCAAGAAGAAGATAGATAGGAAAGCGGAGCGAGCAAAGACAGAGCCCTGAAAAACATCATAGGAAACGGCAACTGGCCAAGAGATTTCGCCCCCGATGTAGTCAGAATATGAAATAACAGATAGGAGCTAATGCAGTTTAGATCAGTTTCAGAACACCCAGGAAGTTAAGGAGGCGATGCAGAAAACGTAGTGGGTCAACGCTGTTAAATTCTGCCGAGAGATCGAGAATCAGCTGAATTGAAGGCCTTCCAGCATCGGTCTATCGGCGGAGTTAGTTACTCACATTTAGGAGAGCCGATTCAGAGATGTGACCTGCCTTGAAGCCGGACTGGAAGGTTTCGTCGTTGTTGGAGTATGACCTGTGTTCAGTGATGCGGGCAGCTACTACCCTCTCAAGAGCTCTGGATAGGAACGGAACTTGAGAGATAAGACGATAGTTTAAACGATGATTTGGATAGAGATTTTGTTTCTTTAAGATCGGATGGACAGCAGCATGTTTAAAGTCAGAAGGCACCTCGCATAGCGACAGGGTGGCGTTGAAAATACCCAGTAGGTGTTGTAGGACTGGTAGGAACTGAACATAGAGGCTGGATGGGAAAGTGTAAATTGGAAAGCAAGTTTTTTTTTGAGGCAAGCTCTTCAGAGGAGACTGAGATGAGGGAAGTGAGATTGCGAGTTGGGTTATAAGGGATTATAAGTGTGAAGGATGGGGCGAGGCGGACGAAGTGGGGACCTAAGAGCGAATATTTTTTACATTTTCAGAGAAATTGGCACCTAAGGCGGATGAGAAATTGGAGGAGAGAGGCGGTAACCTGGGAGACGAGAGAGGAGCGAAGAACTTGAAAAGTGCACGAGCATTTTCTTTCTTTTTGTCCACAATTTTGTGGGTGGTTGCTTCAAGGGAGGATCGCAGGAGAGCTGTGTACGCATAAGTTGCAAAAGAATAGGTAAGAGAAGCATGTTCCGTCGCCATGCCTCGGGTACGGCCGGAACGACGGTACCTATCACATGCTCTTCTGTGTGTTGTTTTTTTTATTCCTGGAGCGTGTTGAAGAAACAAAGGTCGCGGGATCTACAAATGGCTAGGCAGTATGAGGGTAACGGCGAAAAAGAGCGGAGGAAAAGGTCCAGGTCAAAAGAGGGAGAGACAGTTGGACTATCCGGGAGAAGTGAGGCAAAATTCCGAAACATCAGCCCAGGGTTAATAGAGGTAAGTCAATAATGGTATGACCGTGCGATAGGACCCCTGGGGAGGTTAGCTTGAGAAAGTAAAGTTAAACCGAATTGAATAACAAAGTGCCCGCAGGGGGGTACCCTATGTGGCCCGTTGCAGTTGGTATCTGGATAAGCTTCAAGTCCTCTGGGCCTGAGTGCAAATAAGGGAAGCCCTGTCACTAGGGTGACATAAACTCTGACGGATGGGGCCTGGGAAAGTTGTTGGTGCGCTTTGTTCCTTGGTCCCCATCAGCGCTTTTTTTTCTTTTTTTTTGCACGACTATCTTCTCAACGATTTTTATACCCTCACCTCATACCGGTAGGCACTGTTCTCACCTGGCCAGAGTTCGGTGTGCTATATATGGTGGCTGGACGACTGAACGCTATCCGAGATTACCTAGCACTAAAGTATGATAATAATTGGTAATCATCCACTCTACACGTTGGTGCCCCGCCTATCTCTACTTCTCTTTATTACATACCCGCCTACTCCTTTCCACACTTGCTCTTATATCCACAGAGGTTGTGGCTGCTTGTAGCCCATGGTGTGCTGGGACGTCGATTCAGCTTACCGCTTTTCAGTACACACATAAGGTGGCTACACCTTTACTGTCGTATATGGTTAAAAACTCGAGGATAATTTGGTCTGAATGCCGACGCGGGTTGTCAGAGTACATCAATGCAGGATCCGTGGACCAAGTGTGGGTAAATGATCAAATTCTAGAACTGCTGATCTCCGTAAGGGGCGCGGCGATTAGCCTTCCTGGGCGCCATGATGACAGGAATTAGAGTCCGGTCCGGCACCAGCTTAGCCTCTTCTCCTTCTTTCTGACATTCTCAATTTCCCTATAACCTCTCCCACAACTTTCTATGGCCGGCCTCTAATTTCACAGGGTAGACAACGACCAGCTCCCTCTCACCCAACTATCCCGGATCGGGGCTGAGGGGGAGGGGGCAAAGTTCCCTCACCCTTGAGCTCCGGCCTAGGATAGTGGAATTTTAAGAACCTGCTTCATCCCCACCCACATCTTCCTTACATACCCTTTCTTCCTCTTTTCTCTGTCTATCATTTTTACGCAATGCCCAAGGTGGAGCCATCATGCTGATGGGCTGCCAGGTCACTAGGCGAGAAGAGTGACCTCAAAGGCCGGGAGCTGATTTTTCCGGTCCCATATTCACCCATCGTAGAGCGGGCTATTCGTGGGGTGATGTGCGTTTGCGTCCCGTGACAAGTATAGGGTCACATGCCCGATGATGAAGATCTAAAAAAAACTCTCTCCCCTCCCTCTGTACCATCGACGGAGCCGCCTTCGAGCAGCTACCCCCTTCCCTGTGCTTTCGCAGGCGACCCTCCAAAACTCTTTGATCGGAGAGGAGGCTTACTCCTCTCCTGTAGGGAACTCCCCCTTCATCCCATTCTCCAGCGGCAGTCCCCACTTTACTTTCTAAGGGGATTGCCAAGAAGGCAGGCAGGTGACCCATAAGTGACTTCTCCAGATGGGAGCGGCGCGATAGGGCCAATCACTTTAGGCGAGCAAAGGATGGCAGGGCTCGTCCGCCCGTTCCCTTTAACATCCTGCACTCGTGCATTGAGTGAAAAAGGAACCTCGAATGGGATCTGTAATATCTCGGAGGTGATGGTCACATGAGATAGAGATGGTCCCTGGGGTGACCCAGCCCCAGATGGTAGGACCTTCCATGGGTCGAAGACGAGCTCGGTGCTAAGCACTGAACCCGAGTTCGCCCCTGTGCAGGGTCGTCCTAGGACGGCTCGGGCCCTCGAGGCCTTACAAGGAGATGAGGAATCTCCTCCTCGGCTGGTGCCTCTGTGACAGCCAAAACCTTCTCCAGAAGGATCTGGCTGAGGCCGGTGTATCCGGCTCAGGGGCTCCGGCCGGCGGAGGGGAAAAGCTGGTTTATTGCCAGCCCTCCTTTCCTAAAAAGAAAAGAAACTGAAAGAAGACTAAAAAGAGCGGGGTGCCTCTCCTTCAGGAGAAGCCACGGGGACGGACGGGTCTGCTGCTGTTTTGGTAGGCAACCAAGCCAAGATCGGCAAGTCAGGCCTCGTTTCTCCCCCAAGTGGGGAGCCCCAGACTAAGACCAAAAATGCTCAGAGTGGATACTCGATTACGTCGCTCTCCCGCATTCGGAGGCTACCTGGCGTTCTAGAGCCCGATGGCTTCAAATGCTTCCTTGTTATTCGCTCCACTGATAGCAGCATGTTGGCTAAGGGCAACATGATCCATAAGAGGAGAGCTCTAGCTAGTGTGATTGGTAGAGAGCTGAAGGTGAACCGTTTCCCGGATGGAGCCTTTCGCGAATGCGTCAAATCCCTCCGAGGCAGCTATGATTAGTGCCCTTCAGGCACTTCATGGCACGCCGGTGAGTGTAACGCCGCACTCTACTATGAACTTTTGAAAGAAGTGGCTTAAGCAAGGGAACTTGTGGACTACTTCATAGATTACACTCTATTTAGAGCGGCCAAAGTCGAGCGTGCGATGAGAAAACATGGATGGGCCTTGAGACCCACCCCTACACTCTTCATCACGTTTGAGTGTGACATGCTCCCTAAGTCGGAGCGTGCCGATTGTTATCGCTACCACGTGAAGGCATTGGTGCCACTGCTGCGGAAATGCTACTACTGTTACCGCTTCGGCCATACTACTCCTTCTTGTAGACGCGCAACGTTTCGGTTACCCGAAGTATGTTTAAGTTGCCACAAGGCCGCACAGGATAAGTCCAAATCATGTGTGGCCAAGTGTGTCAATTGTATTGAGGAGAGCCGCACCACGATTTTTAGAAGCAATGTGGTGCATATCTCCTTGAGAAGGAGATCCTGGGCCGTTCAGCCCAGCATCGCCTCTCATTTCGCGATGCTAAGAACTTGGTCCTGGCGCGCTCGACGCTGCCTGGGACGTCCTATGGTTCGATGTTAAGAAAGACACCCTCTGCTCCTGGCCCATCCAGGCCTATGAGCACGGTGGTTTCCGACCCCATTCGGAACCTTTCTGCTCATTTTACCGATCCAGGGTGCTCTCTTGGTAAACCTGGCGGTACAAAGGGTTCACGCCCAGCCCCAGCTAAAACCAAGCTCCCCTTACTCCCCACAGCGTAACCGTTTCCCGTAAGACGAAACGGCCGCGCGCCTCCACCGAGTCGTCAGCTTTAAAGGAGGCAACACCCCTGAAATGATCGTGAGGCTATCATCGGCTCCTTCGCCCACACCCAGTGGTAAGCTGGGTTGCTCAGAGACGTTGGATCCTCTAAAAGAGACACCCCATCCTCCGAAGCTGCCCCCCTCGCATAAAGTTTCGAAGCGGACGGAAGAAAAAAAACGCATGGCTAGACCAACCTCTCCCGATAAGTCCTGGAAGGCGACAGCGCTTTGACCGGCCAACAGCGCCGGGTGTTCTGCCTCCGGGAAGTGTACGCCCATTCCTTTGAGGATCTTCTCTTCCAAGAGGGCCTCGCATTTCCTCCGAGCTAGGCCTTGAGGGCATATTCCTTCAATGGAATTGCTGTGGACTCTGGACCAACTGGGAGGAGCTGCGCAGGCTCGTCTCCTCCCATTCCTCGTTACTTATCTTTTTCAGGAGACCATGCTGGGTACGTGCCCCCTGCCCACCCTCCCGGAGTATAAGGGTTTTGCTCCCACAGCACCATTGGACGATGGCTGGGGAAGAGAATGCGCCATATACACCCGGCATGATGTCTTCGCCGTAGATACCTCCTTTCAGGCAGTAGCTGTACAACTGTACCTGGATTTGAGATATATTGTTATTGCACGTACATTACACCGTCAGCCAACTTCAATGCGGAGGACTTCCGCCGCGTCTTTGCCGGTTGCCGAGGGACCCTATCTGTGGAGACTACTCGATTAATCCCAGAGGTCAAGTCCTTGCTGACCTGATCAACGAGTTAGAGATAGATGTCCTAAAATATATAGATGAGTTTACGCCTTACTGCCCGAGAACCGCTTCATTTTCCTGTCTCAATCTATCTTTGTGCTCTCCGGATGCGCAGCCTGATTTTGGGTGGGGGTGGTTGATGACATCCATGGTAGTGATCACTTTCCCATTCAAATATCATTTTCTGGGCCAGTTGCCACCCGATAGCCCGCCCCCGGGTGCTTGGCACGGGCGCGTTGTCCGCATTTCAGGAAATGACTGATTTCTCTATCTCAATCGAAGAGTTTTGGTCGGCAGATCAGGCCATTGAGTTTTTCTCCGGCAACCTCATCTCCGTGGGCCTAACTACTATTCCTAGCACGTCTGGCCGTTTTGCATGCCGACCGCTGCCGTGGTGGTCTGCTTAGTGTGAGACGGCCCTCAAACAGAAGCGTTATGCCTACACGCGCTATAAGTGCCGCCCGAACGACTTCACTCAGTGAATTTCGTCAAACTACGGCTAGGTTAAGGTATATTTCGAAGCACGCCCGGGGCTTTTCTGGGCCGGCATATGTGTCTTCACTTAACAAGAAGGAACAATCTAGCAGAGGTGTGGAAGAAAGTCAAAAGGAATTTGGGCCAAGCTCTCGCAAGACCCCCCTCCCGTTTCCCAGGAGAATGGGACCGCAATCTCGGACCCCGCGTCCGTGGCAGAATCCTTCGCGACCACTTTCTCTGCATTCTCTAGCCGGGATGCTGCTCCGCCAGTATTCAATGCGCGTAGTGATGTCGTGGAAGGCCGCCGACTAGACTTTACCCCCAGAGGCGGAGAACCCTTTAACGATAGCTTTACTTTGAGTGAGTTGCGTTTCGTTCTCGCTTCGTGCGTGGACACTACCCCTGGTCCAGACGATGTCGAGTACGCCATGCTTCGATACCTAAGTCAGCGAGGCATGACCTTTCTGTTAGATTTGTTCATGAGGATCTGGGTAGAGGGTATCTCCCCAGACTCCTAGTAAATTGCTACTCTGCTGGCTTTTCGCAAACCGGGGAGAGATTACTTTACCACGGCCGGTTTCCGCCCAATCTCTCTAATCTCCTACGTGTGCAAGTTGATGGAGAAATTGGTCAATGTTAGATTAGCCTTCGTTCTGAACAGCCAAGACCAGTAGTCTTCTGCACAGTACGGCTTCCGCAGGTTCCACTCCACGTCGGATGCTATGTTCCGACTGGAAAATGCCGTTTGCGAGGCCTTCCTTCGTACATAACACTACGCCACGGTGTTTTCTATCTAGAGAAGGCCTATGATACCGCATGCGGTAATGTATCATGTAGACTCTCCACACGATAGGGGGAGGAGATGCCTCCTAATCTTTATATCTGAATTTTTGCGAGATCGTAGATTCCGCGTACGGGTGGGGAGAGCACTCTCCAGCCAAAGGAGCAGGGAGAAGGTGTCCCGCAGGGAAGTGTCATCAGTGTCACAGTCTTTTCCATGACCATCAACGTCATCACCTCGGTGGTGCTTCTGGAAGATGTTCTCTCTACGCTCTACGTGGACGAACTTTCGTTCTCTTTTGGTGCGTCCCGGATGCCAACTCTGGAGCGTCGAGTGCAACCGTGTTTCGTGCTATGCAGAACGCACAGGCTTCGATTTTCGTTGTCCAAGACTAATACAATGCATTTTTGCTGCCATCCAATGCTCCACCTTGACCCAGACGTGTTTCTCAATGGGGTGCGCATGGAAGTGGTGGATTCGCACAGTTTCCTTGGTCTTGTATTTGACAGACGCCTCACCTGGGAGGCTCATATTTGCAGCCTTAGGGGAGATGCCACTAGCTCTACACCGTGTAAGGTGCATTATTTGCCTGTACGCGCGAGCCCGGCGCCTCCCTCAGTTGCCAACAGCTTTCACGGCATTTGCAAGCGCAGTGTCTGTCTTCATAGCCAAGCTGGTTGCAATACACCGCTCGGTACGGAAGATAAAGTTACGTAACCGGTTCGGAGATCGGATTGTCATTTATAGCGACTCACAAAGCGCCCTGAGGAGTCCTCTCGGGGTATTGAAATCTTCGCATCTCCTGGTTTTCGATATCCATGACGCTACGGTTTTGGCGAGCAGGGCGGATGTCGAAACGATCTTCTGATGGGTTCCTAGACATGAAGAAATTACGGAGAATGAGCGCGCCGATGAGGGCGCCAAAGAGGGCGACCAGACCAGCGTTTGGCTCTTCCTCACACCAATTACATGGCAGGAATACGGGCAGCTCTCCGGGCTACTTGGCAAAGAATATGGGAGACGGTAGATGGGAACTTAATTTTGCGTGCCATTGCGCCGCGACTGTTCTTATCGACCTACCCCACTATGCCGCTCGGCTTCAGGTGTCTTTCTGTCGTCTCCGAATTGGATAACCTCGCGGGACTCACCGCTATTTGATGGAGCGCTCGCCTGTGCCCTACTATAAAAACTGCGTTTTCCCCCAGACATTTCGGCACATTCTTGTTGAATGTCCCAGTCTGGGTGATCTTCGCACACATTGCATGTCCCGGTACCGGAACGAGAATGGTCGCTACCGCTTGTCCCTTGTACTCAAGACGAGTTCGTGCACACTGACTTGTGGACTTTACGCCTTTATGAAGGAGGCTGGCCCCCTCCCCTTTATTTGACCTTTTTTTTGTTTTTGTAGGCGTATGTACCTGCACCGGGAAAAGGTGGCCCACCCCCGACGCCGGAGCACGCTTCCTTCTTTTCAAGTTTTTTATTTTTTCTTTGGTGGGTGTTTTTCTTTAGCCTTACATTATTATCGTTATTTGTTTTGTTTTTTAATATATCCTAGTAGTAGACTATGAGTACGGCGACTTCTGCCCTAGTAGGCAGTCGCCAGATGGGCTCATAAAAAATATTTAAAAAAATCATACATTTTGAAGGGATAATGTGAACATCTTTGAATGTGGAAAGACACAGCTTATCTTGAAAACAAAGCACTTTGTTGTAGTTTCACTACAGTTAAAAGCTAACCCAACAACTTTTTCACCTTTCTAATTAAAATATGACCAAGTGAATTTCATCTAACATTAACGTGACTGTTTTATCGTGTTCTGATGCTGCAAATTTAATAGCATCAATGTACTTGATAAAATGCTGTTGTTTGTGGGAGTAAACTAGTCTCGTTTAATGGCACGCACCTGGTTTCGTGCTGCTTCACTATCTTGTGGGAAATGAAAACATGTCCACTTTGTGCTTGGTTATATAATTTACTTTGCAGTTCGTCACAATACAACGGTTTACTATGATGTATGTATGATTTGCTTTGCGGAATTAAAGAAATAATGATAAAATAGCAGATAGAATTTAATGAAACGTAACCTTCATAAGTCAAAGGCGATGAACACTTTGGTAGTGTCATTAGGAAATGATGATTGAAGAATAGCGCTTCCTTGGTCCACGTCATAGCGTGTGACGTCATATCTTTCAGGCCTTCTTTCTCGGTGGTCTTGGTATAGGCCTACCATATTTTCAGAACGCGAAACCAGGATAAGATATTAATAAAAACGTGTTTATTTTTATTTTTTCAAATAGTTCACAGCAAGTCAATTCATTATTTAGTTTGCAATAGAGTAGAGCCTTTACAGTTTATTCATCCATCTGCCCTCTTCCCTGTGACCCCACATTGTTGATAATGGAAAATGACCTCTCAACTGGAATCGATGTACCTGGGAGATATAAAAGGTACTCCACAAAACGCCTGAGGTTGGAGAGAGAAATACTCTGGTCCTTCAAATGATTAAACATTTGAGTCCTTTTATTCATCACAAGTGGAGTTTTCAGTTTTCGAAAAACCACACTTTGAAGACCATGCCTGGCAACCACCACTTCATCAAAATGGTCGTCTAAATCTATTACATTCCTTTCGATTGTTTCGTTAATTTTACCAGCACATGTTTCGCTTTCAGATAAGGCAATATATATATATATATATATATATATATATATATATATATATATATATATATATATATATATATATATATATATATATATATATATAATATATATATACTATTTAAACAAACAAAGTGAATATTTCAGCTTCGCCAAAGCTATTCTCCCACAGTTCAATGTAAGCAAAGCAGAGATCATAAAAAATAGTAAATACTTACAGGACTGTAGCAACATTGATATTTCCATTTTCCTAAAGTGTCCTGAATAGTTTTTTGGGCTCCTCGGGGTCGATATTTAATATCTCGCCTTTCTTCTAAATTTGTTTTCGATTTTTATTCAATCTGCAAGAATATCACAGGCACTTTCTATTGTTTTCTCCATAGACAAGATTGTTTTATTGAACAGATTCATCTTTCCATGAATGAACCACAAATACCACAGTCATCTTCAAATAGTTTTTTTATCTTCAAGAGAATCTTCTTGAAAGGAAAAGTAAAACTTCATTTCTTCAATATTTTTTAAGATTCTTTCAATAGCTGGAAGTTGTGAAAGGAATCTGGTATTACCATGTTGTAGAACCCTCTTATACTCAAGATTCACAATATAAATGTAGAAATATTTGTAATTTTCATTATAAGAGTTTCTACTTCGATAAGAGTAAGCTGGTGGCAGCACAGCCAGCACCTACAATATTTCTTCCCATTTTTGCCTTTAGCTGCCACAATTTTTTTTTTAATAACTTATGGTCTTTAATGACTGAAATAAAGGATCCATATTTCGGATGTTTCACCAGAAACCGATTGAAAGTCTAAAAGTTTAACTTTAAATGTTCCTCTGTTACAAAATAGTGGACAATGAAAACAATAATTTTATGATCTTTTCTATTAGAAGCAATAATTTTCACTTTTATTTAAGTATTTTACATTGCTAAAAGCAAAAAACAAGGATTTATTTCAAAGACATTAATTTACCCTATGTCACTGTCGAATATCCCTCACTTTTACACTATGCTACGCTAAAATAATCTCTGATATTTGCATTGAGAAATCAGTTACCATATGCCATTTAACTTTTTATGACTCTCGAACAAAATGAACAGAAACATGAATTTTAAAAGCTTAAACTCCATATTCATATTCTGGAATTATTAAAACATAAACTAGTATAGTTAGTTTAGGTATAACTTTATAAGTTTATATTTATAAAGTTAATATTTTTCCGGGACAAAGTTATAAACCGGTGGGACGCAGGGATTGTCCCGGTCACATCTGTACGTATGTCAAACCTATCTCGGTAGTAACCTTACAACCAGCATATATTTGTTTGTTTTTTAAAAAGTACTTATTATACCGGGTGCGGCAGAAGTAACGCCATTTTGAAGTGTGCGGAGAATGTTGAAGAAGCTAAAGATAAACCTTGCATCCCACATGTGCATCAAAGTTTGCATGCTGGAGATCAAGATAGATGATTAAGAGTTTTGTGAACTTTTTATGACTAAAGTTAATGGTGATAAGATATGGTGATAAGATATGGTGGTTAAATTAAAATTTTAAGCGGAGTTGGATAGGACAAGGAGAGGATTTGAGTGGTCCTCAAGATCACCAGACCAAACACCACCTGAGTTATTTTGTGGGGCGTATTGAAAGATCAGGTTCAAAGCCTCAAACTGAAAATAATTACTCAATTAGAACAGGTAATTTCTGATCAATATTTCTGCAATTACCATAGACATGTCAAAAGGTTTGTAGAAGTGTTGCTGGTAGAGTTCAGCAAGTGTATTGAACAAGAAGGGAATCATTTTGAGCACGTCAATTAATATTAAATTATTGTATTGAACGACTGTATTCATTCTTTAACTACCCTAGTACATTATTTTTTTTATTTCTTTATCTACTGCAATCAATTTTTGTTCAGGAAAATAAATTAAAAAGGGCGTTACTTCTGCTCCACCCTGTATTTTAGTTTTAAAAGGCAAAAATAAAATCCAAATATAATTTTTTCGTTTCAATGTTTATTGTGGCCAATTTGAAATACGATTTTTTTCGTCTAATTTATTTTAGGAGATTTTTTTCTGCAGTTGGGTCATTAAACACAGAATATTTAAACTTATTCGCATATTAATTAGTCTCGTGATGGCAGAATGATAAGAAAGGCATTCAATCTAGGAAAGTAGCAGATGTACGAATTACTGGTGTTTTATTATTCATAGAACCAGGTTTCTATTGTTTCAGTCCTTAGCGCCTTCATGACCGCGTGGTCTCGGGGGTAAAATATTACAAATTTGGTACACGAGTTATAAAGTTAAAAACTGCTTCTGAATTCAAATGTTCGTGGGATGAAATATAGCTAAGACGGGAAGCATGTGTTTATGTAAATGACCAGAGAAACAGGCAGAGCGCAACGCTGCGAATGTCGGAAAATCTCCCGGGAGGTGCTAAACGAACATTGACCGTTATGTTGAGCATTTTGTGAACCGACACCAGCCACTTTGTGTTCATGAGTCATCTCCATGTGTTTGATTCTAAGGAACAGACAGGGTAACCTCAAAGTAGGGTTGTTTTGGGAACTGAGATATCCAAATTGGACAGATTGTTTAATTTGAGTTTCTTTGCTTACGTATCGACCCTATTCGATCTGTCACATGATCCAAACGTAGAATCTGATTATGGTTCCACGCTGTTCAGTGGGGCTCTACATTTGCCGGATCAACTAGAGAATCCGCCGCCCAGATGTCTTGGGTGGCGGATTCTACAGTTGAGTAATTCTGGGTGGCGGATTCTCCAATTGAGTAATTCTGGGTGGCGGATTATACAGTTGAAGACTAAAGATTTTAAAGTTGGTATCCTAAAAAAATGTATTCATATTCTAATCTACATCAAATCCAAATGATAAGATTTAAAGTCATAAAAGGTAAAAAATACTCTAATCTTTTATAAATACCCAGCTATCAGTCTTTAATAACCAGGTCTTCTTCAGTTGGAGATATGACAAGTAATGAGGGGACATATAACAGTCATAACATATTAGTCATATCAGTTATATCTTATCAGTCGGTCACAAAGATAAGACAAAAGATACGATTTGAAATCATAAAAGTTGGAGATACTCGTACATATATTTAGTTGATTATATACCTAGAAATCTCTATAAATATTAGATCTCCGAGAAGTAACATACTAGTGAATAAGGTGACTGAGTATTTTTTGCTCATAATTTTTAACCAATGGCAGCTAATAACTTTTACAGAAATAATCATGTCATTATTGGTACGAGAAGATGCCATGCCCACCATAGTATTTATTCAGAATAAAAAGATCCCTGGTGAAAGGGTAGCTCTGTTTGTGTTAGTTTATTGTTTTTTTTTATTTAATAAACTATAATTTTATAGTTTATTTAATTGAATTAACATTGTTAATTTAATTAAAAGGGTTTCATCTTAATGATGATTTCTGGCATTCAAGCCTTTATTTGAGACGGGTTTTTTTAATCCCGCTGAGGGTATTTGAACAGATATTTTAGTTATTTTTAAAAGTGAATTTGAATTTAATATGAAGTTGATTTTACTACTAAAAATTTGCGCATTACACTAGTCGATTTATGTCTATTGTCGATTCTGTAATGTGAATTGGGAAGTCACGTCACCATCAGACTGTAATTTACTGCTTTTAAATGGTCTTGTTTGTCGGTCGGCTTCGATATCTAGGTGTGTACGAGAGAATTCAGGGGTCAAGCGTGCACCAATGGCTTGCCATATCCTCTTAGCTTTCTCGTGGAGCGCCACGTTGATTGGAGATAATCCAACCGAGTCGTGGAGCTCCCTCTGTCGTTTATGTTCTCTACTTCGGGTGTTTGTAATAAGTAAAACCGCCTTGTTCTGGATGACTTGTAGTTTCGCAATGTGGGTCTTGGCGCTCGCGTTCAACGGCACCGGGGGGTATAAGAGTCTCGGGCGAATGCCCGCATTGAATATCTTGTTTATTTGAGCGAGTTAGGTCACGGAACCTATAGAAATCCCTCAAATCTCTCTTGCTATTCACGACTGTTTGTTCGATATAACTCATGTAGCCCCCTGTGGTGATTTTGAGCCCCAGAACCGTCCCCTCACGGCAGTAGCGGATTCGCTCTCCTTCTACCCGTATGTTATTGAAGGTCTTGTGAAACATGGGAATTATTTTGAATTTGGGGGCATTGGTTGACATCTTCCATCTCCTCTCGAAAGAGTTGATGTTGGAAATCTCCTTAGCCGTATTTCTCGCCATAAATTCCCTGTGAACGTAGCCGCTGTACAAATTTGCGATATATCGTCAGCGAACTGAACGTATATCGTACCTTCGGATAGAGGTTGTGGTAGGTCACGTGTTTATATGTTGTATAGAAGGGGACTGAGACAGCCCCCTTGTGGGACCCCTGATTCGAGCTCGAATTCGGGGCCTTTGTATCCTCTGATGTGTATGTATGCTCTCCTCTCCATTATGTAGTCGCATAGAATCCTCTCAAGAATGGGGTCGAGGCCTACTTGAAAGATCTTAAATTGTAGTCCTCTCTTCCAAACCTTACCAAAAGCTTTTTTGACATCTCGGAGCACCAGGTCGGCATGCCTTTTGTCTGCCTTGATCTTAGCGATCTTTTCTGTGATAACGGCTAGTGCCGTATCAGTCTCTCTTTTCCTTCTGAAGCCGTGTTGTTGCTCGTTATGCAAGTTGGCTTCGTCGAGAAAAGAGTTGACTCTGTTGACTAATATCTTCTCGAAGACTTTGCCAGCAAATTCTAAGAGAGATATCGGCCGAAAGCTGGCAGGGCAGTCCTGGGCTTTCCTGATTTAGTAATGAAAATCATCTTGGCCACTTTCCACTGATCGGGAAAGTAGCCCGTGTTCAGAGCGGCATTTATGATGTTAAGCAGCCCACTCCAAACATTAGGCGGGGCCTTGATGAAGTTCTTCCTGGTCAGTCCCGTGGTACCCGGTGCTCTTTGACGAAAGGATTTTAGAGCGACGGAGAGTTCCAGGGCAGTTATTTTACTACCATATCCCTCCATCTCTCTTTCCTGCGACACACAATGACGAGTTGCTGGATTATGTCATTCTCGAATTCGAGGTCGTAATTGTCATTTTCTTCTGGGGTAATTGTGAAGATTGAGGACCAGAAAATCCTAAACATTTCCTAAAATTTCTTCGGGCTCGTCAATTTCTACACCATCGTTTATAAGTGTGATTCTTTTGGGGGGAGGTCTTCCTTTTAAGCGTTTAAGTGTTTACCAGAAAGTATGTGAGTCTCTTTCAATGTCGAGTCTTTCTATTAGTTTGTCCTATGTAAGTATCTGTTGGTCCGTTATTATTGTCTGGAGTTCGTCTTTAATCTGTCTTAGTCTTCTGTGGGCATTATGGTTGGGGCCTATCAGCGCTACTACATTGGACAGGTCCTTATATTCCTGGGCCAGGGCTTTCATGGGAGGGGTCCAATGGGGAGCTGGAAGGGTTTTATATTTTATATGGAGAGTACTATTTTCATCGGCTTCAATTACGAGGTCAGTGATTTTACTCAGCTCTTTATCTATCTCTTCTAAATTGGCATCAAGTAAAGGGTCAAGGATATAATTTAGAAGATAATTTCTATTGCTTTCCCAGTTCGCCTGCTTGTAGCTTTTGCGTTCTGGGATTGCAATTTGAATGGGATTTACACCAATTGTAATTTTAATAGCCTCATGGTCGCTCGGAATGATGGGGCCCGGTTCAATGTAGTAGTTGTAGGGACCCTCATACTGGAAAGAACAATATCAGGTTTCGTTGCTGCTTTTCCCGTTATGTATGTCGGGAATTCTGGTCCGATTCTTGGCACGTATTGTCTGTCAAGTAATACTTCGATGTTTCTGCCTGCATTGTTGTAGGAGGTATACCCTGCCGCTGCACACCTTGCATTCAGATCTCCAGCAAAGATTACGTTTTTATTATGGCTGAAGATCTGTAGAAGGTTGTGCATGAGTACATAGCTTCGTCTTGGGGGTCGATACCCCATGGCCACGACCAGACCCCCCAGGGCAGTGCCTACCTCAATAGCAAGGTAAGATTCATCTAAGTCGGGTAGTTTTTTGTATTTTAGTCCTTTTTTGACGGCTATTGCGCAGCCGTCATACCGTTCCTGGCTATGATTTTTACTAATGACGTCGTATTCAAATATTTTTAATTCTTTTGCGCGGTCAGTCCGTGTTCGTTAATAAGTATGATGTCAGGGTCATTCTGTTGCAAGATATTGCCATAGATGAAACCTTTTCCGTCCCATCCATCGGCATTCATCTGTATTATCGTTAGTCTGTTAGTCATTTTGTGTAACGTTTGGGTCTTTTTATGTGTGGGATTAAAGTGGACGCTTATTCGCGATCCACTTTAGCCCCATGAGGTGTACGGGGGGGGGGGGGGGGGTGCGCTCCCTGCCGTTTTGTTTTTTCCTGAATTCTGTGTCCGTGATTGTGATAAAGCAGTCGGTGATCAATTTGATCATGTTTTGGGAGAGAGCCTCCTCAACCTGCCGTTCCGGAACCTCCTCAGAGCATTCCCACTTGTATCTTCCGGTCCTAAGACCCTCAGATACTTCACGGGAATCAATTTCGGTTGAGAAGGGGGCCGATTCGGGGGCATACAGCTTGAGATAGAAGCCTCTCGCATGGTATTTTAATTGGTGCTCCCTGCATCGAGATGAGGAGGTTGACCTGGGACCACGTGTTTTTGATCTTTTCCTCAACCTTGGAGGCTTGGTCTCTTTTGTTCGCACTGCTTCCTTGTTGGGTGTCTTGGTGTGTGTTTGTGTTTTGGGGGGCTCTGTGTTAATTCTTTGGGGGGTGAGCGGCACTTGTTTTTCTGTTTGGGAAGTTTTTTTTGATTTGTTCAGCCGTGGGTCGCGTGCGGTGGCTGTGTTTTGGGGTGCGGGTACCTTTTGGCACGTTTCCGGGCACTGAGGGGCTACGCTTATGCGCATAACCTCCTCTGAAGGAGGGTTGTCCGGGAACCACATCTCCTGCAGGCCGTTCTTTACGAGCATGCGGTTGACCTCGGTGGAAAAAGTTCCAGGGCGAGTAATGTTAGCTATGTGTGCATAATAAATGCAACACATAATTTTGGTGGAATTCTCATTTTCAATGTGGAGATATGTTTTCTGGTTGTTCGTCTCGGCAATCGCAGCTTTCGCTACTTTTGTATAAGTCGAATTTACCTTCCATTCCTCCGTTTCACGTTGTAGCTTGGTTTGTTCCTGTATTTCGGTTTTTCTGATCGGGCATGCCATGGACATAGTCTGGTGAGGGTCTTCACAGTTGAGACACTTTGGAGAGGTACTCTTACAGTCGCGCCAAAAATGGTGCGACCGGCACAAATCGAGCACAGTGTAAGGTCTTTTTCAGGGCAGCTTGAAGTGGTATGTCTGCCGTACTTGTAGCACCGAAAGCACATTTGCAAGTCGAAAAACTCTTTCCTTTCAATCTGCTCTGGGCACACTCTTACACCCCGGTAAGGGGCGCGGCGATTTGCCATCCTAGCCGCCGTGCTGACGGGACTCAGCACCCCGTCTAACCCCAGCTTAGTCTCTTCTCCTTCCTTCAAAACACTTGTTTCCTCGCTTTTCATACAACCTCTCCCACAACTTTCTCTGGTCAGCCTCTAATTTCACAGGGTAGATGCTGACCTTCTTCTCAAGCCAACCGTCCCGGATCGGGGCTGAGGGGGGAGGGGACAACGTTCCCTAACCCCTGAGCTCCGGTTTGGGATGGAGTTTTTTTTTAACAACCTGCTTCATCCCCACCCATCCCTTCCTCACTACCCTTTTCCTCTCCTCTTCACAATCTATCTTTTTTACGCCGTGTCCAAGGTGGAGCCGCCATGACCGATGGACTGCCAGGCCACCAGATGGGAGGGGTGGTCCCAAATGGAGGCGCCTTGCTCTGCCTGGCGTGTAAGCACCTCTTGCAGTGCGGGCTACTGCGAGAGGTGATGCGCTATTGCGTCCCGTGATACAAATAGGGTCACCATGCTCAATGATGAAAAAAAAACCCAACCCTCAACTTCCCCTGAATCATCAACGGAGCCGACCTCAGGCAGCTCCACCGAAAAAATGGAGGTCCCCCCTCCCTGTGCTTGCGCAGGGGACCCTACATATCCCTATAACCGGAGAGGAGGCTTATTCCTCTCCTTCGCCTACGGGTGTAGGGGACTCCCCCTCACCCCCTTCTCTGGAGGTTCTTTCGGGCACCTTCCTCTTTCCAGCGGCAGTCCCCTCTGTTCTTTCCAAAAGGACTGCCAAGAAAGCCATCAGGCAGCCCTTAGCCAGCATCTCCACATCGAAGCGGCTCAGTAAAGCAAACTTCCTTAGGGGGGGGGGAAGCCAGGCCCCTTCGTTCGCTTCCCTCAAAAGATCTGCTGGAAAGAATATTGAACCTTGCCGGGGTCAAGGCCTGTGCCTCTTCACACAAGACTAGTGACGATACTGCCAACGGGACCTGCGATGTCTTGGGGGGATGGCCAACCGGAGGGCCCCCCTGAGGTAGACATGGTCCTTGAGGACCCAGCCTCAGACGGTAGGGCCTTCCATGGGGGGGAATCCGGGTTCAGTGCCAAGCACCGAACCCGAATCCGCCCCTATGCAAGGTCATCCTCTAAAGGCTAGGGTTTCCGAGGCAGTACAAGGAGGGGAGGAATCTCATCCGACTGGTGCCCCTACGACTTTCTTCATTTCGGAGAAGGACATAGCTGAGACCTGTCCATCTGGCCTGGGGGCTCCTTTCAGCGGAGGTGAGAAGCGGGTTCATTCACCGCCCTCCTCTCCAAAAAAGAAAAAGAAAAAGACTAAAAAGACAAAGGAGACTCGGGGCTCTTCTCCATCCGCGGGGGCTACGGGGATGGATGGATCTGGTGCCATTTTGGCAAGCGACCAAGCCAAGATCGGCACATCTAGACCTTCTGCCCCCTCCCCCCCCTCTGGTTGCGGAGCCCCTAACTAAGACCAAAAGTGCACAGGGTGGAGCCTCGATGACATCGGGGCTCCTCATTCAGAGGTTACCTGGAGTTTTCAAGCCCGCTGGCTTCAAACGCTTACACGTTATTCGATCCACTGAGAACAGCATATTGGCCAAGGGCAACATGATCAATCAGAGGAGAAGATTAGCTAGTGCAATTGTTAGAGAGCCAAAGGTGACCTATTTCTCGGACGGGAGCCTTCTGGCAAATGTGGCTGTTCCCTCCGAGGCGGCCAAGATAAGTGCTCTGCGGACACTTCATGGCAACCCGGTTAGTGTGACGCCTAACTTTACCATGAATTTTGTGAAAGAAGTAGTTTATGCGAGGGAACTCGTTGACTACTCCATTAAGGACATCACCTTAGAGCTGGCCGACCATGAGGCGGTCAAGGTCAAACGTGTGATGAGAAAACACGGAGGGGCCTCGAGACCCACCCCTACACTCTTCGTCACGTTCGAGTGTGACAAGCTCCCTGAGTCGGTGCGTGCCGGTTTGTACTGCTACCGCGTGAAGGCATTCGTGCCACTGCCGCGGTGGTGATATTACTGTCACCGCTTCGGCCATACGAATCGTTCTTGTAGACGTGCAAAGTCAGGGTAACACGAAGTTTGTGTAAATTGCTCCAAGGTCGCACGTGATAAGTCCAAATTGTGTGTGGCCAAGTGTGTCAATTGCAGAGAGCCGCACCCTGCTTCTTCAAAGCAATGTGGTGCATATCTCCTTGAGAAAGAAATCCTGGCCGTTCAGGCCCAGGATCGACTCTCATTCCGCGAGGCTAATGACTTGGTCCTTATGCGCCCGGCTCTACCTGGGACGTCATATGCCTTAATAGTTAGAAAGGCACCCTCTGCTCGTGGCCCATCCAGGTTAACGAGCACGGTTGTTTCTGCGCCCTTTCGGAGCCCTTCTGCGGGCTCTACTTAACATTGGCCCTCCCCTGGTAAAGCTGGCGGCAAAAAGGGTTCATACCCAGTCCCGGCTAAAACCAGGGCTCCCCTTCTTCCCCCAGCGTGACTGTTTCCCGTAAGGCGAAACGGCCACGCGCCTCCACTAAGTCGTTAGACTCACAAGAGGCAACCCTCCTGAAGTTATTCGCTAGGCCATCTTCCGGGGTTCCTAAAGCTGTCTTCCGAAACGAGGACAGAACAAAGGAGCTTCGGCTCCTTCGCCCACGCTTAGTGGAGGAGCGGATGGCTCGGAGACGGTGGTTCCTCGAAAAGAGGGCCCCATGCCTACGAAGCCGCAACGCCCGCCTAAGATTTCGAGGCAGAGGGAGGAAAAGACTCGCATGGTGAGCCCAACCTCTCCCAATAAGTCCTCGAAGGCAACAGCACCTTCAGCGCTTTGTCTGGCCAACCGCGCCCGGGGTTTTGCCTCCAGGAAGCGCACGGCCATTCCCGTGAGGGTCTTCCGTTCGAGGAGGGCCCCCGCGTCTCCTCCGAGCTAGGCCTACAGAGTATATTACTTCAATGGGATTGCCGTGGACTCCGGGCCAACTGGGAGTAGCTGTGGAGGCTCGTCTCGTCCCGTTCCCCGTTAGCTATCTTTTTGCAGGAGATCATACTAGGCGCGTGCTCCCTGGCCACCCTCCCGGGGTATAAGGGTCTTGCGACCCCACCACCACGGGATGGCCAGGCTGGGGGATGTGCGTTTTACACCCGGCATGATGTCTCCGTTCTTCCTTTCTCTTTAGATATCTCCTTTCAGGCAGTGGCTGTGCAGCTGCACCTGGATAGGAGGTATACTATCATTTCTGCGTACATTCCACCGTCAGCTGACTTAGACGCGGGGGACTTCCGCCGCGTCGTGGCACGGTTGGTGAGGCCCTTTCTCTTGCTTGGAGGTCTAAACGGCAGGCATCCTCTCTTGGGAGATTACTCCATAAATCCCAGGGGACAAGTCCTTGCCAATCAGATCGAAGAGCTTGAGATGGGTGTATTAAACGTGGATGAGTTTACGCATTACTGTCCGAGAACCACTTCATTTTCTTGCCTTGACCTATCTTTGTGCTCTTCGGATGCACAGCCTGATTTTGATTGAAGGGGGGGTCGATGACCTCCATAGTAGTGATCACTTTCCTATACAAATATCATTTTCAGGGCAACTGCCGCCTGAGAGACCACCACGGTGGTTCTTGGTGCGGGCGCGGTGGCCTGCATTTCAGGAAATGAGTGAATTCTCTATCTCAGTCGAGGAATTTAGGTCGGTAGATGAGGCCATTGAGTTCTTCTCCGGCAACCTCATCGCCACGGGCCTAACTAATATTCCTAGAGCGTCTAGACGTTTTGCACGCCGACCACTCCCATGGTGATCGGCCGAGTGTGAGACGGCCCTCAAACAGAAGCGTTATGCCTACATGCGCTATAAGCGCCGCTCGAACGATTTCACTGTCCGTGAACTTCGTCGGGCTAGGGCTAGGTTCCGGTATATTTCGAAGCACGCCCGCCGCTCTTCTTGGCGGGCATATGTGTCTTCACTTAACGGGAAGACATCTTTAGCAGAGGTGCGGAAGCAGGTCAAAAGGATTCGGGGCAAGTTCTCGCAGGACCCCCCATTCCGTTCTCCAGGAGAATGGGACCACAATCTCGGATCCCGCGTCCGTGGCGGAATCCTTCGCGACCGCTTTTTCCGCATTCTCTATCCGGGATGATGCTCCGCCAGCATTAAATGCACGTCGTCATGTCGCGGAAGGCCGCCGGCTGGACTTTACCTCCAGAGGCGAAGAACCCTTCAACGACAGGTTTACTGTGAGTGAGTTGCGCTCCGCTCTTGCTTTGTGCGCGGACACCGCCCATGGTCCGGACGATGTCCCGTACGCCATGCTTCGACACCTGGGTGAGCGAGGCATGGCCTTTCTGTTAGATTTGTTCAACAGGATCTGTGTGGAGGCTCTTCTCCCAGATTCCTGGCGAATCGCTACTGTGCTCGCCTTTCGCAAGGCGAGGAGAGATCACTCTACTCCGACTGGTTTCCGCCCAATCTCTCTAACCTCTTGCGTGTGTAAGTTGATGGAGAAATTGGTAAATGTTAGATTAGACTTTTTTAAGCACAGCGGAGGCCATCTGTCTTCTAAACAGTGCGGCTTCCGCAAGTTCCACTTCACGTCGGATGCTCTTCTCCGACTGGAAAATGCCGTCTGCGAGGCTTTCCTTCGTAGACAGCACTACGTCACGGTATTTTTCGATCTGGAAAGGCCTATGATACCGCATGGCGATACGGTATCATGGAGACTCTCCACACGATGGAGGCGAGGAGACGCCTCCCAATGTTTATATCTGAATTTTTGCGAGATCGTCGATTCCGCGTACGGGTGGGGGGAGCCCTCTCCGGCCTAAAGGAGCATGGAGAGGGTGTATCCCAGGGAAGTGTCCTCAGTTTTACACTCTTTGCCCTGGGCATCAACAGCATCACCTCGGTGCTGCTGGAAGATGTTTTGGCTACGCTCTACGTGGACGACCTTTCGATCTCTTTTGGCGCAGCCCAGATGCCAACTCTGGCGCGTCGAGTGCAACAGGCATTGAACCGCGTCTCTCACTATGCCGATGCGCACAGGTTTCGCTTTTTGTTGGCCAAGACTAAGGTGGTGCACTTCTGCCGCCATCCACGGCTCCATTCCAACCCAGATTTGTTTCTTGATGGGGTGCACCTGGATGTGCTTGAGTCGCACCGTTTCCTTGGTCTTGTATTCGACCGACGCCTCACCTGGGAGGCTCATATTCGCAGCCTTGGGTCTCTTGTACCCGCGCCATGGATATTCTTCGTTTCGTGTTGTTCAGCGCTTGAAGCGCTGATAGGGCTATTGCCCTACTTTTTTATCGATCCTTTGTTCGTTCGAAGCTCGACTACGGATGCGAGTTTATGCATCCGCAGCTCAGCGTTTATTGCGAAAGGTGGATTCGATCCCCCACACCGGCCTTTGATTTGCGATCAGTGCCTTCCTTACTTCCCCCATTGACAGCCTGTTAGTCGATGATGGGGAGATGCCACTCGCTCTGCGCCGCGTGCAGTGCATCACTCGCCTGTACGCGCGAGCCCGGCGCCTCCCTAAGTCGCCAACAGCTTTTACTGCATCCGCAGCTTATCTCGACGGTGCCTATGCCGCCGAGAGACGCCAGTCATACTCTAAGCCCTTCGGGTTTAGGGCCGGGAAACTCCTTCAAGAGGTAGATATAGCTCTCGGGCCGGTGGTGCCGTTGGTTCTGCCCAGGACGCCACCCTGGAGGGTAGCACATTTGGCTATTTTTTCGCCACGCCTCTGCTCCCAAAGCTTGTTTGGCGCCGGGAGTATTGCGTTCGACCTTTTTGGAGCTCACCTCGTGTCACGCTGGAACCGTGCCAGTTTATACTGATGGCTCCAAGTCCCAAGAGGGGGTCGGCTTCCACGCCGTATCCCCTCTGTTTGAAGTCAGCGGGGCTCTGCCAGGCGCTGCGTCTGTCTTGATGGCCGAACTGGTGGCAATACACGAATCGGTACGGGAGATTACGCGACCTGCCCGGTTCGGAGACCGGATTATGATCTATAGCGACTCACAAAGCGCCCTGAGTGCTCTCGGGGCATTGGAATCTTTGCATTCCCTGGTTCGCGATATCCGTGACGTCATGGTTTTGGCGAGCCGGGCGGATTTAGAGATTATCTTCTGCTGGGTTCCTGGACATGTAGGAATTGCGAGGAATGAGCGCGCCGATGAGGGCGCTAAAGAGTCCACGAGGACTCTGCGACCGGACTAGCGTTTTGCCCTTCCTCACTACGACTACATGGCAGGAATACGGGCAGCTCTTCGGACTGCCTGGCAAAGAAGATGGGAGACGGTCGAAGGGAACTTAAAGTTGTGTGCCATTGCACCGCGACTGTTCCCATGGACCTATCCCCCAATGCCGCGACGGCTTCAGGTATCTTTTTGTCGTCTCCGAATCGGGCACACTCGTGTGACGCATCGATATCTTATGGAGCGCTCGCCAGCGCCCTATTGTGACGACTGCGTCGTCCCCCATACTGTTCGGCACATTCTTGTCCAATGTCCCAGTCTGGGTGATCTTCGCGCAAGATACCTGCCCCGGTACTGGGATGGGCGGGGTTGCTACTGCCTGTCCCTTGTACTCGGGACGAGTTCATGCACATTGACTTGTGGACTTGTAGACTTTTGTGGGGAGGCCGGGCTTCTCCCTTTTATTTAAGAAGGTTCTATTTTTTGTATATTGTTTTCTTTGTAGGTTGCACGCTCCTGCACCGAGGTGATGGGCACCTCCCCCGCTGCCGTAGATTGCTTCCTAATTGAGTTTTTCACATTTTTATCATTGTTATGTTTTCATATTTTTATTTTAAAGTAGCCTAGTTCTAGGCTGTCGTGTTTCCGGCGACTTATGCCCAAGTGGGCTCTAAAAAACAACAAAAAAACACACACTCTTACACTAAACAGAAGTAAACCGAGATCCTTTGCCTTTTTAGCCATTGCCGTATCTTCGAACAGATCCTTAAAGACGTGCGTGTAGGTTTTGAATTTTATAACCTCTGCAACTCTTGCCCAATGGTAGTTTCTTTCAACTTCGTCTTTAATGTCCTTTGCTGAGTGGCTCCCGACCCAAGAGTCGAGGCGCCTGCAGATGTCACTACGGTGTGTTTTTATTTGAGGGGGTGTGTGGGGTTTTAGGTTAACAGTATTCAGGCATTCAACTGCTTTGCTTGAGGTCAAGGCTTCACAACCGGCCTCCCTCGCACAAATAGCAGAGTATCCATTCTGTATGTCTATGAGTCTTACTAGTGCAATTTTCAAGTTACCGTAAATCTGTTCGAAAACCTTGCCTCTGTCCAGTTTCGGGCCCTCCGAGAGGACCCGAAGAGTGATGCGAAGCGTCTCTCTCATTTTTTATACATCTTACCTTATAATAGGTGGATCATAAAGTCGGTTATGTGAATGTAGTGAGAGAGAGAGAGAAATAGTGAAAGATCAAAGAGTCAATGTCCAAGTACAAAATCACTTTACCTGAATAATTTTCTTCCTTCTGGTGATTGCGAGTGAGCCAAAGGAGTTTTTATCCTGTCTCCACGAAGGTGTGAAGATTCGTCCGATGCCTTCTTTAAACGAAGAAGGCCAGTGGTCCACTTTTATAACGATCGATCTTTCACAATTCCCAATATTTGTCACTACTCGAGTGAGTCACGCTGTTCACGATTCTACTAAAAAAAAATTCACTTTATAAATTTCCGAATTAGCTGTCAATGCGGGAGTCAACTGACTAAGGCAACCAAAGCAGTCTTTTTTTCCCAACGGGCCTGGATATTCACCAAAACGCCTTTATATTGGACAGAATTCCTGGTCAACCATGCAGATTCGTTAAAGATTGTTAAAGGAAATAAGGATGTTTCAGGAGCCACTAAAAAAAATTATAAAATTAGTGGATAATTTGCAGATATGTTCGAAGTCTAAAGTGATGGCAAAAAATTCAGTGGTAATAAAGTAAAGTTTCCTTTGGTAGTCCTTCTGAAAAAGTATTATTGGGTGATATCGCTACTGCGCCAACTTCACTCTCCGATTTAGAACTATTTGTGTATATATAGCGGATGTGTGACTTATTGCATACTCAAGAAATGTAGTGCGGGTCAGTCTCGGCTCTACTGGAGGCCTTGCACATCTCCCACAAGCAGGCCCATACCTTAGGAGATGGTATCTTCCAATATGGCATGTTGGTACCGATAGGATTGGATATAGTCGTGTTGGCATTTAAATTCTCCACGTTTTCTCTCATTTGCCGAGCCAAAGGTGGGGTCGAGTTGGATTTCTGTCGTAGTCGACATTTGATCCAACTTGAAAGATACATTTGTATACCTTTGAATCTACTCGACTTTTCTAATATGTTATGAAAATAAGTTACTTTTTGAGAGTTATATGGACAAGACTCTGAAAATTGTTATTTCATAATAACGAGAGGTGAAAAGATAATGGGCGCGTGCGGGTAAACGCCCAAACGACCGAGAAAAGCTTAGGTTACAGAACGACACATATTTAATAAATATACTACAGAGTGGATACACGAAGTGTAGACTGATATTTATTCAATTATTTTCCGAACACAATATAATATTAGATAATGCTTAGACGAAAAGGAAATATAAAATTATATGCTACAAGATGATGTAGCTAGTATTTAATTGGCTCGCCTTTTGCGTCGATTACACGACGAAGTTTAGGTATGACCTGAACGCAAGTTGCACGCAGCTAATATTTTCTCCCAGCGTGTTTGTAGTTTGTACTTCAGAACTTCGACACTTTGATTGATGAGTTTTGGTACAGGCCATCTGCTCAAGCATCGACCATATCCAAAGTCTATGGAGTTCAAATATAACGAACTGTAAGGCCAAACAAAGTTCCTTTGATCAAAACCCCTTAAAAATTGCCTGGTACCAGTCTTGAACTTTGGGGTGGTGGTTGTGTGAGAGGTTGTTCAGTCTTTGTGAAGGGTTACAGTAGCAGCACTTCCTATGATGGCATCCACCTAAGGGGTGACTTTCTTCCAAACATGCCCAAATAATCATGATTGATCTTTACCCCCTTTTTTGCCCTTTAATATTACCCTCTTCCCTTCAGTAAAGCTGGCTTCTGTTTCCTGAAAGATGTCTGCCGTTCAACTGGAATCTCATTCTTATTTTGTGCCAAAACACGATCATTATGTGTCGTGGGTGGCCTGGATAGTGAACAACTTCTCATCCGTCCTCCGAACTGGAGGCTGAGAGACATCAAGGAGCTGTTAGAGGAGAAGATTTGCTCTTTCAACTCTATTTTTGGGGTGGAAGTTAAAAAAAAAAACAGATTTCATTTAGCTATCTTGAATGAACGAAGTTTCAGATGACTTTGCAAAAAGTTTGCATGGTCACATGGCTCACTTTGGCTTACAAAGCAAGTTGTCTTGCACTCCTTGGATTTTGCCGGACCTTGTTCATTGTGTTCTTAATGAGAGTTGGGGGGGGTCTCATTAATCGGAACAGGGTGTCCTCATCCTTGCTCTTGGAAAACAACTGCCTATCTCTTTAAACCGTTTGGTATCTTTAAAAAACACAGATCTCACAGTTGGGCTCAACATTTTGAAAATATTACCAGCTGTCTTCTCGCTTCCAGTCATATTTGTGAAAGTGTTACTTTTTTATGAATTTACACTTTGGTTCACAAAATTCAGTAAATCAGAAAATAACCTGCAAGAAAAAGTAATTAATTAATTCTATCTAAACATTTAAAATTATTTGTAAAAAGCAGTCTGCCCTTCGTGTTTTCATCCTGTATATTCATTTGGATCAATCAAGCATACAATCAATGGGGTCACTCATATCCTATCATTCTGAATTGCCAAATGCAATTCAATGCCAGACCGATAGGTACATGTTATATAAAACAAATTCCTATGATTGATTCGTCGCAAGATGGTTTCATTATAATTGGTTAAAATCACTTTTTTTTCTTTTCTATGGTTTTCTCTGAATTTTACCTCCAATTTACGAAATAATTATTTGGCGTTTAAGTTTAATTTCTTTAAGATGAATTTCGATACTGGTAAACAACATGCTCTTTTCATGATTTTATTATATATATATATGTGTTATAATGTTTCGTTATTCTATATGTGGTGTAGCACTGGACATTGGACATAATAGGTGGTGAAATTTAGGTAGAGTTAGAGAGAAAATAGCAAGAGAGTAAAGTGGTTAAAGGGTGAATTTAAAGAAAAGATGATGTGTGAGAGACAGAATAAAAAGGTCCCTGGTGAAAGGGTAGCTCTGTTGATTTGTGTTAGTTTTTGTTTTGTTTTTATTTAATAAACTATAAATTTATAGTTTATTTAATTAAATTAACATAGTTAATTTAATTATTATTTTCGATCTTAATATTCTTTAGGCATTCAAGCCTTTATTTTAGGCGGGGGTTTTATTCCCGCTGTGGGTTTTTGAAAAAGTTTATTAACATTTTAATATAAATGAATTTAAATTGAATTGAAATAGTGAATTTGGATTTTAGTTTAAACTTTGCAAAAATTGTGTTTGATTTGGGATTTATTTTACTAAAGGAACCTGCGCATTACATTGGTTGTTTTTTTGTCACTTTTGTCACGTGTATTTCGGAGTCACGTCATCGTCAGACTGTGATTTACTACTCTTGAATGGTCTTACTTGTCGGTCTACTTCGATTTCTAAGTGTGTACGGGAGAATTCAGGCGTCAAGCGAGTTCCAATGTCTTGCCATATCCTCTTAGCTATCTCGTAGAGCGCCACGTTGATCGGAGATAATCCAACCGAGTCGTGGAGCTCCCTCTGTCTTTTTCGTTCTCTTCTTCGGTGTTTGTAATGAGTAGCACCGCTTTGTTCTGGATGACTTGAAGTTTCGCGATGTAGGTCTTGGCGCCGCGATCAACGGCATCGGGGGGTACAAGAGTCTCGAGCGAATGGACGCATTGAATATCTTGAGTTTATTTGAGTGATTAAGGTCACGGAACCTATAAAACTCCCTCAAATCTCTCTTGCCATTCGCGACTGTTCGTTCGATATGACTCTTGTAGCCCCCTGTGGGGATTTTGAGCCCCAGAACCGTCCCTTCCAAGCAGTAGGGGATTCGCTCCCCTTCTACCCGTATGTGTAAGAAATTATAATATTCACTTCGACCGATTTCATTAAAATATTCTTAAGATGGCTTCAGCTAATCTATGGTTTTGTTCATCGTTAGATTTAGAAATGAATTTGAATAATAAAAGTTAGTTTTATTGGTTCCCAAGTAAGGTGGAGGACTACCGTTCTAATTGAATTATGAGTTTTGAAAATAGGGTTTAGTCGAGAAATTTATTAGCTTTTTAAAGACTCGTGTGTTAAAATAGACAAACAAAAGAGGATAGATAGACGAAAGTATGGTAGAAGGCAACGAATCTACCAGTTTTATATATATTTCTAATTTAAGATTACACAATGAAAACAAAATTCGTCGAAATGTTTAAAGTTGTGTATGTTTTTTGAAAGAACAAAATATAGGAAGGAAAAGAGATTTCAATTTAAAGAAAATATGGAGGACAAAGAGTTCTGAATTTCCTTTCTAATCTTTATTTGTCAAATATAATAACTAGCTAGAAAAATTAGCGCTACTAGCTAGGAAAAAAAGTGGTAAACTGGCTTGGAAATAAGGTAAAAAAAAAGGGAAATAAAGTACCTGGAAATGGTATAAAGTAGATGGAAATGGATAAACTATCTGGAAAAGTAGGAAAAAATTAGCTGGAAAATGAAGAGACAAATTTGCGGGAAACAGAATGGACAAATTAGCCGGAAAAAAGAAGGGACAAATTAGCTGGAAAAAGAATGGACTAATTTACTGGAAAAAGAAGGTTGAAATTAGTTGGAAAAAGAAGGGACAAATTAGCTGGAAAAAGAATGGACTAATTGACTGGAAAAAGAAGGGACAAATTAGCTGGAAAAAAGAAGGGACAAATTAGCTGGAAACAGAATGGACAAATTAGCTGGAAAAAAAGGGACAAATTAGCTGGAAAAAGAATGGACTAATTGACTGGAAAAAGAAGGTTGAAATTAGTTGGGAAAAGAAGGGACAAATTAGCTGGAAAATGAAGGGATAAATTAGGCGGAAAATGAATGGACAAATTAGCTGGTAAAAGAAGGAATAAACTTGCTTGAATAAATAATATCTTCCATTTCTGTTTTCAGTATATGTTTCCAATAAAAGTTTGTCTATTTCAATGAAGAGTGTATGTTTTGTTTTTTGGGATTTTAATATTTATGGCTTAGCGAAATGGAATTCAATCTTACAAATCTCTAAATTTTTCTATGCGTGTTTATTTTAAGAGGAACCTTCACCGCCCGATTTACATTTCTAGCATATCACGAGGAAGAAATAGAAAATGGGCGTCTATGTGAAAAAGGATGAGACATGCAAAATGATAATGAAAAAATGGGGCACTCGAGTCGTGACTCGCGCCGGAGTTCGAACGGTAAGTTTGTTCTTTGAGCAAACCGGTTGGCCCTTGAGATTGCAGCCTGTGAGGTCTCTCAAGATTTTAGATGCCCGCCACAACATAGTTTCTGCAGGGACCACCACGTTAGAGCCTGCCTCTTTGCATAGAGCCAAGAGACTTTGCCTTGTGCTCCTGGGAGACTCATCTTCGACGTAGTTCTGTACCAAGGGCGTTGGGGTTTGGGGTTTGCTGGTGTCTTTGATGGCGTCCGGTGCGCTTAAGCTATGTAAGAGGAGAGAGCTGCAAGCGTCGCTGTATTTGAGCCCGTGGAAATGACCCTGAGCCTGTATAGGCTTCGAAAGCATCACGTGATGAAAGGCATGACGAGACCTAACACGACACGTGGGTGGATAGTGGTGAACTTGTATCCGTGAAGTCGTAGGTAGATGTTATTTTGCGGATCCAGGAACAAAAGTACAGTTGAAGTTGGAGGGAACGGCTAGTCTGAAGCCATATCAAGGCATCTGGTATCATTTGTTGAATTCAAGCGGAGAAAAATGCAAGGAAGAAATATAAAGACTTCAAGACTGTGCAGCGACGCCGAGGGGTGACGCTCACTCGAAAGAGATATTTTTGCGATGGCGTCAGGATATCGCTACAAACAGCTTCCCTTTTAGTGATAGACCTTGGGGAGCGACTGAGACAATACTAAAGTGTGGATGTCGATCCTTGAGTAATCATACCCGCCTAAATGGAATATAATCAAGGTCACTCGGACCTCAGAATATGGGTAATAAATTTTATTCAGTGGAATAGTTGTGAATTGTGTAAATTAAAAAAAGCTTGCTCTTGCTTGAGTGATGCCTCAGAAAATAATATTTGGCAAATTCACGTGTTCAGTACCCTGAATCCAACGAGAGAAAGCTCCAAATTCACGTTCGCAGAAGTAAAGGATGAAGACTTAAGTTCCGAACGGAACCTTAACTGACACAGGCTAGTTGTAGTACTTCAAATAGTCGTGGGAAGGAGATCATCCGGAAAGTTTGAAAGATATCTGTAAAGAAAGTGGCGAGATTAGCGATATTTAAAATGAATAGAAAGCATAAAGCTACACCTGTATACATTGGGGCCGGGTAGGCACAACAAAATCGAGATATTAGTGGTAGCAAGGTTACACTTGCTCTATCGCGTATCCCTTTGCAAGTTGTCAATCGACCAAAACTTCTCAAGGTTGCATGTCCTATGCTGGCACCATGTGATTTACATCATAAGAAGAGAGAGTTGTCCGTAACGTTGTTTTGGGGGGCATCTAACATGTAAGAAGACGCGATGTAAGGCAAGCACATAATAATTAATTGCATATAATGGTTGCCTAGTGATGAGACTGTGCCACCCACAAATCGGACGCCAATTTGATTCTTCGGATGCAGATAACGGAAGAAATTGTGACGGAGAATGATATTGTTGGAATGATGGATCTCGTGGTTTCACTATATTTTTTCTCTCCAATTTAAAGCTAAGTACTAATGAAGAGATCTTCTACCGGGAAAATTTGCCCGGCAGCGGGGATACCCTCTGTACCCTGTTGCACTCGGTATCTGGAAAAGCCGCCCGTTCCCCCGGCCTGAGTGCAAATTTGGGACAGCCCGTCACTAGGTTGACTTGAGCTCTATTATGCGACCTGACAAAGTTGCTGGTGTGCTTTCCCCTCGCCCCCACTCAGCACTACTTTACCTGTTTTATTATTATTATTATTAGCATTATTACTGGTACTAGCATTCTTATTCTTATATATTATGATTAGTATTAATTATTATTATTAGTAGTATGTTATTAGCATTAGTTATTATTATTATTTATCATTATTTAATAATATCATATTTAGTACTATTAATTCTGCTATTATTTAATACAATCTTTATACTATTATTAGTATTTATTATGATATACTATTATTTATCATTATTTATTAGTATATCATAATTATGATTAGTATAAGTTATTAATATTATTTATTAGAAGTATTGTGCATTATTATCATTACGGCTCTCCACTCAAACCTTTTGTCTCCGCACTTTGCACCAGGAGGTGGTTTTCCACTTGTACAAAGTTCGGTCCGGTAGTCATGGTGGCTTGGTCGAATGCATGCCATCCTGGAATCACCTAGCATCAGGGTATGGTAATAATAAGGGATCATCCACCCTACTTCTTTTTATTACATACCCTCTTTTCCCTTTCCACTGTTCCTCTCCTATCCACAAAGGTTCTGGCTGCTTCTCGCACTCCCGTCCTCTTATGAGCCTTAGTCGGCGATTTGCCATCCTGGCCGCCGTGCTAACGGGACTCAGCACCCCGTCCGGCCCCAGCTTAGCCTTTCTTCCTTCCTTTAAAACACTTGTTTCCTCTCTTTTCACAAAACCTCTCCCACAACTTTCTCTGGTCAGCCTCTAATTTCACAGGGTAGATGCTGACCTTCTTCTCAAGCCAACCGTCCCGGATTGGGGCTGAGAAGGGAGGGGACAATGTTCCCTAACCCCTGAGCTCCGGTTCGAGATGGGTTTTTTTTAACAATCTGCTTCATCCCCACCCATACCTTCCTCACATCCCTTTTACTCTCCTCTTCACATTATATCCATTTTTACGCCGTGCCTAAGGTGGAGCCGCCATGCCGATGGACTGCCAGGCCACCATGCGGGAGGGGTGGTCCGGAATGGCGGCGCCTGGCTCTGACAGGCCTGTAAGCACCTCTTGCAGTGCGGGCAACTGCAAGAGGTGATGAGCTATTGCATCCCGTATAAAAAAGAGGGTCAACATGCCCATGTATGAAAAAACAACCAAAAAACCCCAACCCCCAACTTCCCCTGAAACAGCGACGGAGCCGCCCTCGGGCAGCTCCAGCAAAAAAATGGAGGCCCCCCCCCCCCCAGTGCTTGCGCAGGAGACCCTCCATATCTCTTAAACCGGAGAGGAGGCGTACTTCTCTCCTACGCCTACGGGTGAAGGGGACTCCCCCTCACCCCCTTCTCTGGAGGTGCTTTCGGGCACCTCCCTCTTACCAGCGGCAGTCCCCTCTGTTCTTTCCAAGGGGACTGCCAAGAAAACCATCAGGCAGCCCTTAGCCAGTCGCTCCACATCGACGCGGCTTGGTAGGGCAAACCCCCTTAGGGGGGAGAGAGAAGCCAGGCCCCTTCGGTCGCTTCCCTCAAAAGACCTGCTGGCAAGAATATTAAACCTTACCGGGGTCAAGGCCTGTGCCTCCCCACAAAAGATTCATGACGCTGCCAAGGGGACCTGCGATGTCCTGGGAGGGAATGGCCAACTGGAGGCCCCTCCTGTGATAGACATGGTCCTTGAGGAAAACCAGCCTCAGATGGTGGATCCTTCCATGGGGGGGAATCCGGGCTTGGCGCCAAGCACCGAACCCGAATCCGCCCCAATGCAAGGTCCTCCTCAAACGGCTGGGGATGGTCAGGCAGTACAAGGAGGGAAGGGATCTCCTCCGGATGATGCCCCTACGACCACCAGGACCTTCTCCATTTCGGAGAAGGACCTGGCTGCGGCAGGTACATCTGGCTTGGGGGCGTCTACCTGCGGAGGTGAGAAGCGAGTTCATTCCCCGCCCTCCTCTCCTAAAAAGAAAAGGAAGACAAGAAAAACTAAAAAGACTCGGGGTTCCTCTCCATCCGCGGGGGCTGCGGGGACAGATGGGTCTGCTGCCACTCTGGCAAGCGACCAAGCCAAAATTAGCACATCCGGCCCCTCTGCCCCCCCGGGTACAGGGCTCCTGACCATGACAAAGACCAAAAGTGCACAGGGCGGAGCCTCGATGACATCGAAGCCCCTAATTCAGAGGTTACCTGGTGTTTTCGAGCCCGCTGGCTTCAAACGCTCCCTCGTTATTCGCTCCACTGATGGCAGCATGTTGTCCAAGGGCAACATGATCCATCAGAGGAGAGGATTAGCTAGTGCAAATGGTAGAGAGCCGAAGGTGACCCGTTTCTCAGACGGGAGCCTTCTAGCGAATGCGGCGAATCCCGCCGAGGCGGCCAAGATAAGTGCTCTTCGGACACTTCATGGCACCCCGGTGAGTGTGACGCCTCACTCTACCATGAACTTTGTGAAAGGAGTAGTTTATGCGAGGGAACTCGTTGACTACTTCATTGAGGACATCAACCTAGAGCTGGCGACCATGGGGCGGTCAAGGTCGAACGTGTGATAAGAAAACAGAGAGGGGCCTCTAGACCCACCCCTACACTCTTCGTCACGTTCGACTCTGACAAGCTCCCTGAGTCGGTGCGTGTCGGTTGGTACCGCTACCGCGTGAAGGCATTCGTGCCACTGCCGCGGCGGTGCTATTACTGTCACCACTCCGGCCATACGAATCGCTCATGTAGACGTGCAAAGGCGGGGTCGCCCGAAGTCTGTGTAAATTGCTCCAAGGTCGCACACGATAAGTCCAAATCGTGTGTGGCCAAGTGTGTCAATTGCAGAGAGCCACACGCTGCTGCTTCGAAGCAATGTGATGCATATTTCCTTGAAAAGAAATCCTGGCCGTTCAGGCCCAGGATCGACTCTCATTCCGCGAGGCTAAGGACTTGGTACTGGCGCGCCCGGCTCTGCCTGGGACGTAATATGCCTCAATAGTTAGAAAGGCACCCTCTGCTGCTGGCCCATCCAGGCCAACGAGCACGGTTGTTTCCGCGCCCATTCGGGGCCCTTCTGCGGGCTCTACCTAACCCGGGCGCTCCCCTGGTAAAGCTGGCGGCAAAAAGGGTTCATACCCAGCCCCGGCTAAAACCAGGTCTCCCCCCTCTTGCCCCAGCGTGACCGTTTCCCGTAAGGCGAAACAGCCACGCGCCTCCACCGAGTCGTTAGACTCACAGAAGGCAACACCCCTGAAGATGGTCGCTAGGCCATCTTCTGGGGTTCCTAAAGCTGTCCCCTTAAAGGAGAGGTTCGGAGACGTTGGTTCCTCGAGAAGAGGGCGTTCCGCCTCCGAAGCCGCAACGCCCACCTAAAGTTTCGAGGCGGAGTGAGGAAAAGACTCGCATTGTGAGCCCAACCTTCCCCAATAAATCCTCGAAGGCGACAGCACCTTCAGCGCTTTGTCCGGCCAACAGCGCCAAGGGTTCTGCCCCCGGGAAGCGTACGGCCATTCCCGTGAGGGTCTTCAATTCGAGGAGGGCCCTCGCGTATCCTCCGAGCTAGGCCTGGAGGGCATATTCCTTCAATGGAATTGCCGTGGACTCCGGGCCAACTGGGAGGAGCTGCGGAGGCTCGTCTCGTCCCGTTCACCATTAGCTATCTTTTTGCAAGAGACCATGCTATACGCGTGCCTTCAGCCTGCCCTCCCGGGGTATAAAGGTCTTGCGACCCCACCACCGCGGGATAGCCGGGCTGGGGGATACGCGGTTTACACCCGGCATGATGTCTCTGTTCTTCCTTTCTCTTTAGATACCTCCCTACAGGCAGTGGCTGTGCAGCTGCACCTGGATAGGAGGTATACTATCATTTCTGCGTACATTCCACCGTCAGCTGACTAGGACGCGGGGGTCTTCCGCCGCGTCGTGGCACAGGTGCCGAGGCCTTATCTCTTGCTTGGAGATCTGAACGGCAGGTATCCTCTCTGGGGAGATTACTCCATAAATCACAGGGGACAAGTCCTTGCCGATCTGATCGAAGAGCTTGAGATGGGTGTCCTAAACGTGGATGAGTTTACTCATCACTGTCCAACGACCCGCTTCATTTTCTTGCCTTGACCTATCTTTGGGCTCTTCGGATGCACAGCCTGATTTTGATTGGGGGGTGGTCGATGACCTCCATGGTAGTGATCACTTTCCTATTCAAATATCATTTTCAGGGCAACTGCCGCCTGAGAGACCACCTCGGTGGTTCTTGGTGCGGGCGCGGTGGCCTGCATTTCAGGAAATGAGTGAATTCTCTATCTCAGTCGAGAAATTTAGGTCGGGAGATGAGGCCGTTGAGTTCTTCTCCGGCACCCTTATCGCCGTGGGCCTGACTACTATTCCTAGGACGTCTGGCCGTTTTGCACGCCGACCACTCCCATGGTGTTCAGCCGAGTGTGAGACGGCCCTCAAACAGAAGCGTTATGCCTACATGCGCTATAAGCGCCACCCAAACGATTTCACTGTCGCTGAATTTCGTCGGGCTAGGGCTAGGTTCCGGTATATTTCGAAGCACGCCCGCCGCTCTTTAGGGGCATACGTGTCTTCATTTAACGGGAAGATCCCTTTAGCTGAAGTGTGGAAGCGAGTCGAAAGGATTCGGTGCAAGTTCTCGCAGGACCCCCCTCCCGTTCTCCAGGAGAATGGGACCGCAATCTCGGACCTCGCGTCCGTGGCAAAATCCTTACGACCGCTTTTTCCGCATTACCTAGCCGGGATGCTGCTCCGCCAGCATTCAATGCACGTCGTGATGTCGCGAAAGGCCGCATGCTGGTTTTACCTCTAGAGGCGGAGAACCCTTTAACGACAAGTTTACTGTGAGTGAGTTGCGTTCCGCTTTTGCTTCGTGCGCGGACACCTCCCATGGTCTGGACGATGTCCCCTACGCTACGCTTCGACACCTGGGTGAGCGAGGCATGGCCTTTCTGTTAGATTTGTTCAACAAGATTTGGAGTGAAGGTCTTCTCCTAGACTCCTGGCGAATCACTACTGTGCTCGCCTTTCGCAACCCGGGGAGAGATCACTCTACTCCAACCGGTTTCCGCCCAATCTCTCTAACCTCTTGCGTGTGCAAGTTGATGGAGAAATTTGTAAATGTTAGATTAGCCTTTTTCCTGGACAGCGGAGGCCATCTGTCTTCCGCACAGTGCGGCTTCCGCAAGTTCCACTCCACGTCGGATGCTCTAATCCGACTGGGAAATGCCGTCTGCGAGGCTTTCCTTCGTAGACAGCACTACGCCACGGTCTTTTTTGATCTGGAGAAGGCCTATGATACCGCATGGCGATACGGTATCATGGAGACTCTCCACACGATGGGGGTGAGGGGACGCCTCCCAATGTTTATATCTGAATTTTTGTGAGATCGTCAATTCCGCGTACGGGTGGGGGAAGCCCTTTCCGGCCCAAAGGAGCATGAAGAAGGTGTCCCGCAGGGAAGTGTCCTCAGTGTCACACTCTTTGCCCTGAGCATCAACGGCTTCACCTTGGTGCTGCCGGAAGATGTTCTCACTACGCTCTACGTGGACGACCTATCGATCTCTTTTGGCGTGGCCCAGATGCCAACTCTGGAGCCTCGACTCCAACAGGCATTGAACCACGTCTCTTGCTATGCCGAAGCGCACAGGTTTCGGTTTTCTTTGGCCAAGACTAAGGTGGTGCACTTCTTCCGCCATCCACGGCTTCACCCCGACCCAGATTTGTTTCTTAATGGGGTGCGCATAGATGTGCTTGACTCGCACCGTTTCCTTGGTCTTGTATTCGACCGACGCCTCACCTAGGAGGCTCATATTCGCAGCCTTAGGGTCTCTTGTACCCGCGCCATGGACATTCTCCGCTCCGTGACGTTTGCGCTTGGGGCGCTGATAGGGCTACTGCCTTACTTTTTTATCAATCCTTTGTTCGCTCGAAGCTCGACTACGGATGCGAGTTTTATGCATCCGCAGCCGAGCGTTTATTGCGGAAGGTGGATTCGATCCACCTCACCGGCCTTCGCCTTGCGACCAGTGCCTTCCGCACTTTCCCCATTGAGAGCCTGTTGGTCGATGCTGGGGAGATGCCACTCGCTCTGCGCCACGTGCAGTGCATCACTCGCCTGTACGCGTGAGCCCGGCGCCTCCCTCAGTCGCCAACAGCTCTCACTGCATCCGCAGCTGATCTCGATGGTGCCTATGACGCCGAGTCATACCCTAAGCCCTTTGGGTTTAGGGCCAGGAAACTCCTTCGAGAAGTAGATATAGCTATCGGGCCGGTGGCGCCCATGGTTCTGCCCAGGACGCCACCCTGGAAGGTACCACATTTGGCTATTTGTCGCTACGCCTCTGCTCCAAAAACTTATACTGCGCCGGGAGTATTGCGTTCGACCTTTTCGGAGCACACATCGTGTCACGCTGGAACCGTGACAGTGTTTACGGATGGCTCCAAGTCACAAGAGGGGGTCGGCTTCCACGCCGTATTCCCTCTGTTTGAAGTCAGCCGGGCTCTACCAGGCGCTGCGTCTGTCTTCACGGCCGAGCTGGTGGCAATACACCATTCGGTACGAGAGATTACGCGACGTGCCCGGTTCGGAGACCGGATTGTGATCTATAGCGACTCACAAAGCACCCTGAGTGCTCTCGGGGCATTGGAATCTCCGCATCCCCTGGTTCGCGATATCCGTGACGCCACGGTTTTGGCGAGCCGAGCGGATGTCAAGATTATCTTCTGCTGGGTTCCTAGACATGTAGGAATTGCAGGGTATGAGCGCGCCGATGAGGGCGCCAAAGAGTCCGCGAGGACTCTGCGACCGGACCAGCGTTTCGCTCTTCCTCACACCGACTACATGGCAGGAATACGGGCAGCTCTTCGGACTGCTTGGCAAAGAAGATGGGAGACGGTTGAAGGGAATTTAAAGTTGCGTGCCATTGCGCCGCGACTGTTCCCATGGACCTATCCCCCAATGCTGCCTCGGCTTCAGGTTGCTTTCTGTCGTCTCCGAATCGGACACACTCGTGTGACGCATCGCTATTTGATGGAGCGCTCGCCAGCGCCCTATTGCAACGACTACGTCGTCCCCCAGACTGTTCGGCACATTCTTGTCGAATGTCCCAGTCTGGGTGATCTTCGCGCATGATACCTGTCCCCGTACCGGGATGGGTGGGGTAGCTACCGCCTGTCCCTTGTACTCGGCACAGATTCGTGCACATTGACTTGTGGACTTGTTGACTTTTGGGGCGAGGCCGGCCTTCTCCCTTTCATTTAACCAGATTTAATTGTTGTTTTTGTTATTGTTTTGTTATTGTTATTTATTTTCATTTTTGTTTTCTTTTCAATTTTTTAAAGTAGCCTAGAACTAGGCTGTTTGTTTACGGCGACTTATGCCTAAGTCGGCAGTCGCCAGATAGTCCCTTAAATAATAATAAAAAAAAAATACCGTCTGTACCATGAGGTCCCTACCTGCTTTGAGGACCGAAAGCCCGCTGGCTAGGGCAAGTATTAGGTACGGGATTTGTTGGGCCATCGACTCTGATCACCTTCCTCCAGTCCACATATAATGTGGTTCCCCCGGTGCCATCCTTTATGGTTAAAGCCCCAGGACATTATCGCCTAAATGGCGGAACGGGTTGGTAAAGCCCATCAAAGCCGGAACCGGACCGATTATGTGTAAATGATCACATTCTGGGCTTTCTGATCTATGGAGACTTTTCTCTTATCCTACCCACTCATGGGAGGTTAAGATAGCTACTTTCCATGATGTCCCTTTTATTCTTTTTTACTGTGATTATGGCAACAACATAAAGTAAGAGTGGGCGATTGCAGGCGCATGGAGATCCGCCTTCGAGCGCGGCCTCGCCCTCCTTAGGTGTCGGGATGGATGAAGAAAGGCGAGGCACCCTTTCGACCGGTGGAGGGCTCCCCTCTCACCTTCGCCATGCAGTAAAAAGGTTCACCCTTTGTTGTTTTGGAGCAGCTCCAATTGTGAAAAGGGGGTGCCTCCCCCCTGTGTTTTCAAACGGGCCCCTCCAACCATCTTCTACCGGAGAGGAAGCTTACGCCTCTCTGAGGCGTAAGTGTGTGGGGGTTTTCCCCTTAACCCTTTTTGCGGAGTCGCCCATGGACGACTTCATCTTTCAACGAATTACAGTCCCCACCAATTCTATCCCATGGTACTGCCAAGAGAGTAGGCAGGCGGCCTAAATTTGACCGCTCACGGTGGGAGTGTCCTGGTAGGGAAAGCGGGACGCGTTGGGCCGTGCCCTCTGATGTCCTGTAATCATGCATCTTGGCATTGCGTGACTGACTCCCTATTTTCCCCGATGAAGGTCGGTTCGTCAGCCAGAGAATTGACTGTGACGGAAGATAAATCGAATGGGATCTTTGATGCCTTGTGGGGGAATGGCAACACGAAAACCACCTCCATGATATGGACATGGTCCCGGAGGTGAGCCAGCCCAGACGGTAGGATCTTCCATGGCGTCGAGCCTGGGTTTGGTGCCAAACACCGAATCCAAGTCCGCCCATGAGACAGGTTCTCCTCTGATGGCTTGAGCCCCCAAGGACTCAAAGGAGAAGAGGGACCTCTTTCCTTGGGTAGTGCCCCTCTGACAGCTAAGACATTCTCCCTCTCGAAGACCCATCTTGCTGAGGTCAGTCCATCCGGCCTAGGGGCTCCCTCCGCCTGTGGAAAGAAGTGGGTATATTTCCAACTCTCCTCTCCCCAAAGGAAAATAAATAATATTGCTACCGAATGGTACAATTCAACTCTCCTTCCATTTTCTTCTCAAAACCTAGAATTCCCTCCCCCATTTCCAGAGCTGGTCGTTGCGGAAACGAGTTGCGACTTTGCTGCACTATGAATTTCGAAGTCGCAAACGTTTTGAAAAAGTCGGACTTAGCAAAGTCGCACCGCCAATTTTCCGCGACTTTTGCCGTGACTTTGAACAGGAGCAAAGACGACTTTTTTTTAAAGAAATTGCCGCGGCTGTTTTAAGACAGTTTTAAAGCCCGATTTGGCTAAAAATTGTCAAATTTGAGTTGGTAACAGCTAACTTTATTTTTATCTGATTTTTAACTTTCCTTTTACGATAAATTAAATTCTTCACATTATATGAGACTGACGTTACATGAAACTACCTAAACGTACCAAAAGAACTTTGTGATTCTGAATTATATTAGAAATTAATAAAATTACATATACTTTCCAGGCGTGAACTAAGTTTTAAACCTGTCTTGTCAGTTAAAAACGTTCGAGAACGTGTTATACCTTGTGGCGTTCATCGTGCGAATCAATCTAATTTTCTCCTATTCTAATATGTGCCTATACCTTTCTTGTAGCTAAGATGAAACAAATACTGTGAAGTGTAAGCAGCAATTAAAATCTAACAGCATTCTACCTTTAACATGCCTGAAATTAAACAATATAAGTAAAAATTGGACCATCGTACGTAGACTAGGCCTTGGTTCTAAATTTAAAGATCATATTGATATAGCCTATTAAACTCAGATGGTTTTATCTTTCTTTAAATCCATTAAACCACTCTATGACCTTAGAAAATCTCGATTGTTTAGTAACTTAAACCGGTAATGGTTAAGAGTGATGTCCTTCGCCGATCTGAATCTCTTATTTCATCATTTCTTTCTTTTCCGACGCCACCCTGCGAGTCGTTGTAGCATGGGTGTTTTTTCACTAACTTTCTTCTTGTGGTTATTGTAGCTTAATTTATTATTAGTCACTGAAAATTATTGTAAAGTTTTTGTTCTTTTACAGATTGGAAAAACTGAGACATAAACATGGATAAGTTTGTGAGAAGGAGCGGAGATAGGAACAGGAGTTTTTCTGGCCACAGTGCAGCCAGTAGTAGCTTCAGGAGCAGCACTCCTATGCAAAGTGAGAGCAGTGACAGGGATAGCCGCATGCCTTTTTTTGTACCTGAGAGGGGGGGGGAGGAGGATGACCTGTAGATATTAGTTTAGTCTGTTTTAACTAAAAAAATAATGTGTTTTTCTGCCTCATAAAAGCATGTTTCTGTTATCGCGCTAAAGTTTACTTTGTAATTTAGCGGAGTCGCACCGGGAAAAAAGTCGCAGTCGCAAGTCGCACTGGGGACGGGGGGAGTAAAAATAGTCATAAAGTTGCACTCACACCAGATCCGGCGGCAAAGTCGCACCTGAAAAAATTAAAGTCGCGCCCAACTATGCCCATTTCTCTTTTTTATTGCCATTGAATAATAATGACCTCCCTTGAAAAAAATAATTCAACCTTAATCGTCGGTAATTCTCGACGCGCTTCTTATCCTAAGAGGCGTCAGAGATTTGAGCGCAAAAGTGAAAATTAAGTCAAAAGAAACGATTGTCTTTTACCCTTCTCGCGATTAGCCTAAAACAAGAACGAGTAACTTTGCTCAAAATGAAATTAGCATCATAAAAAAAATCATTAAAATGTTGCAAACTGCACATACTAGCTACGTAAAAGCATAATGGGCGACAAACGGAAAGTTGATATTGCTCTATGGCGCTATTTGCTCTTTGTTCCATACTTAATTTGGACGAGCGAAGCTGTCATGGGACAAGTTTATGCGTTTCTTTGGTATTTCTTTCCTTGAATTTAAAACTCTTAAAGTAAGATCCGCAACCACTTATTACATGGATCCATAGATACTAGTTCCATTCAAATTACAAAGCGACTGACACAGAGTAGTCCCACATTACTGGCATATTAATATATAGGGGCTCGGGGAGTTAATAGAGGAACCAGTTTATGGAGAGTCTTATTTCGTGAGGGAGTTACCAGTTTATAGTGGTCACTAAGTTTAGAATGGGTCGCTTAATTAATGAGATGTCGGGTGAGTACCAGTTTATAGAAGGAATAACTGGTGGTGAGCCTGGGTTACCTGTAAAGGGGGTGTCGGACGAAGGCGTTTGAGGTCTCACCGTCGAGTTTACTGCGACTCGGAAAGTTCTTACGGGGAATCCGTTTATAGGCTGGGTTCAAAGGTAACTTGGTTATCACTGGGTTAAAGGAAGGACTCAAAGGAAAATGGTGGGCAATACTTGAGTTTATGGGCCCACGCTATTAGGCGCTATTTCTGGGATACACTTTAGGCCTTATGACGTCAGACGGTAGCTTCAAATGTGGCCAATCACGGCGTTTTATTTTTTTTTTTATTTATTTGGGTGTCTCTATTCTTTATTATTTAGTAAGAACTTATTCGCTCTGAAGGGTCCTACGCCTTCGCCAGGAGGCTCCAGTCCGAGAAACAGCTCATTTTCGGCTCTCTACCAGTCAAACTAGCTAATGCTCTCCTCTGATGGATCATGTTGCCTTTGGCCAACATGCTGCCATCCGTTGAGTGAAAACTAAGAAGCTCTTAAAGCCAGCGGGCTCAAAACACCAGGTGGTCTCTGAATGAGGGTCCCGGACGTAAGCAAGGCTCCACTCAACACATTACCAATAGTAAAACAGTTCGGTGTGACCGCATATATGAGAATGTATGAAGTTTAAAAAGCATACTTTGGCATACCAGTTGGGGACCAAGACAAACCAGGTACCTAAATTTGTTTTTGAACACTTCAAGAAAATTTTGGCAGGTAATAAAATTGTTTGTTGTAAAGAGTAAATTATTAAATGTCACAAGTATTTAAAATATTATGTGTGTTTGTAAGCCAAAAGAGTAATAAAGTATATTTTTTTCTTTTACTGGATGGTACAAAGGGAGAAGAAGCGACACGATGTTTGCCATTTACAGAATTTGGCGTGAACCCACTGACCAACCAACCAACTGCTATTTCTGCACCGTGGACCCTTCTAAACGTCAAAGTGGCAAAAATGCTCCTGCTAATTCCTATCCCGATATTCCATCCCATATTGCACCAGTACCACATAGTGATGGTCTTCTTGAACCTACCCCTCCAGAGAGGAATAAGCGACCCTCAGAAAAAGCAACAATTCAGAAGCTGAAAAGATCAGTGAAGAAGTAAACTATAGTGTCAGAGATATGAATATTGAGAGGAATCCATACTATCAAAACCAAAGAAACCTCAATGACCTTGTTAGAGACCTTGGCTTGCCAAAGTTAAATGCTGAGCTTTGATTTCCAGGTTCAAACATTTCTCAAGATTTCTTTACTTATGAAGCTGGGCTATGCTATTGCACTGATGTATCTGGTCCGTTTGATGCAATTGAAATTGCATTTTATCCAAATGAGTGGAAGCTTCATTTATAGCTCCTTAAGAAGCAATAAAGCTTTACTTCTACATAAGTGAAATAAGGACCCATCCCTTTCCTAAGCTCATTCAGTAATTTCAAGGATGACTACAACAGTGTCAAGCTCCTGCTCCAAGCGTTGAAGTACGAGGGGGAGTCAAAAAGTTCTCAGATAAATGGCATAAAATTTTTATTTGTAATAATACTGTAATCATTTTTCTACATAAGCTCCATTAACATCTATACACTTTCTTAATCTATTTATTTGTAATAATACTGTAATCATTTTTCTACATAAGCTCCATTAACATCTATACACTTTCTTAATCTATGAATCCAACGGTAAAGACCATCTTTGTAGAATTCACGGGGTTGTCTCTGGCACCAAGTAATGACCTGCTTTTTTGCTTCATCTAATGATTGAAACCGGGTTCCTTTTAGGTGTCCCTTTAAATTTGGAAACAGAAAAAAGTCAGAGGGTGCTAAATCAGGGCTATAAGGGGGATGAGCAAGAGTTTCCCATCGAAATTCCCGTAGCTGAGATCTCACAGCTTTGGACGAATGTGCAGGGGCATTGTCATGGTGGAACAAGATTTGCTTGTGGAGCTTTCCTCGTCGTTTTTTGGCTATTGAAGTTTTCAGCTTCCTTAAAACTCCTTCGTAATAGCTGGATGTAACAGTTTTTTGTCCTTCTAAGAAGTCTATTAAAATAATTCCCTCCGAATCCCAAAAAACTGTAGCCATTATCTTCTTAACGGACCTCTCTGTCTTGAACTTGATAGGCCCTGCTGCCCCCCTTGGGTGCCACTCTTTTGATTGATTTTTACTTTCAGGATCAAACTGATACACCCAAGTTTCATCTCCCGTTACGAGGCGCTCAAAAAAACTATCCTCGTTTGCTTCAATCTTGGTCAAAATAGCCAAAGAAAGGTTGGCCCTATGATTCAGCTGGTCTTCTCGCAACGCTTTTGGGACCCAACGTGCTGAAAGCTTGCTCAGGCCAAGATTTTCAGTTAGAATTCCAAATGCTGAGCCATGAGAGATTTCACATGCATTGGCAACTTCATCAATAGTAATACGGCGATCTTTATCCACTAGATTCCTCACAAGCTCGACATTTTCTGGGTTAATGGAGGTGGAGGGTCTCCCTTCACGTGGATCATCTTCAACTTCTTCTCTGCCCCCCTTGAAGCGCTTAATCCAGTCGTAAACTACCGCTCTACATGGCGAAGAGTCACCATAAACCTGTTGTAGAGCGTCAATAATCTTAACAGGCTTCCAATCAAGTTTAGTCAGGAATTTAATGTTCGCTCTTATCTCAAAATTTGCCATTTTATGGGTTCAAAAAAGTAACCTTTTTGAAGCACATCTAATACAAAGAGTCTCGACAAATTGAATGACGAATTTTGTAGGAATTGTTCAGAAAACATGAAAGTCGTGTTTGACCCTGTATTTACTTGTACAAAATCGAACATTTCAATAATCTGGCATTTGTCTGAGAACTTTTTGACTCACCTACGTATAAGGACTATGGCTGGGAAATGATTGCACACTTCAAGATAGTAGCATTTTTGATGGGTCTTCGGGGAGGTTTAACCAAGTTTCAAGTTATCTCTGTCTTTGGGACAATAGGGTTACCGCAGCATATTACAAAAAAAAACCACTAACCACAAAGGACTGAGTTCTCTATTTGAGGGCATAAGGTCAATCATAAGCAATTGATAGACACTCAAAAGGTGGTGTTCCCTCAATTGCATCAAAACTAGTTCTCATGAAGCAGTTTGTAAGAGCTCTTAACAAAGAGTCTGCAGCCTTCAAGTATCAGGCAGATATGTCAATTTGGAATCGAGGGTTACAACCAGGAATTTGAATTCGGTGACAAATTCAACCTTAGTTATTCAAATGAAAGGATGGAGATGGGTGAATTCCTCTTAACCTGTGCCACCGTACTGACGGGACCCAGTGCTCCGTCCGGCCACAGATTAGCCTCTCTTCCTTCCTTCAGATAGCCTGTATTTCTCCCCTACCTCGCCGCTTTTCATACAACCTCTCCCACAACTTTCTCTGGCTCTGCCAGGCCTGTAAGCACCTCTTGCAGTGCGGGCAACTGCAAGAGGTGACGAGCGATTGCACCCCTTGAAATATAGAGGGTCACCATGCCCACTGATGAGAAACAAAAAAAATCTCCCCTTAATTCTCCCAATGTCACCAACGGAGCCGCCCTCGGGCAGCTCCACCGAAAAAATGGAGGTCCTTTCCCCTGTGCTTGCTTAAGGGACCCTCCATAACTCTCTAACCGGAAAGAAGACTTACTCCTCTCCTTCGCTTACGGGTATAGGGGACTCCCCCTCACCCCCTTCTCTGGAGGTGCTTTCGGGCACCTCCCTCTTACCAGCGGCAGTCCCTTCTGTTCTTTCCAAGGGGACTACCAAGAAAGCCAGCAGGCAGTCCTTAGCCAGCCGCTCCACATCGAAGCGGCTCGGTAGGGCAAACCCCCTTAGGAGGGAGAGGGAAGCCAGGCCCCTTCGGTCACTTCCCTCAAAAGACCTGCTGGCAAGAATATTGAACCTTGCCGGGGTCAAGGCCCATGCCTCCACACAATACTAGTGACGATACTGCCAACGGAACCTGCGATTTCTTGGGGGGGATCCAATTGGAGCCCCCCCCCTGAGATAGACATGGTCCTTGAGGAAACCCAGCCTCAGACGGTAGGGCCTTCCATGGGGGGGAATCCGGGCTCGGCGCCAAGCACCGAACCAGAATCCGCCCCTATGCAAGGTCCTCCTCAAACGGCTGTGGTTTCCGAAGCAGTACAAGGAGGGGAGGGATCTCCTCCGACCGGTGCCCCCACGACGACCAGGACCTTCTTCATTTCGGAGAATGACCTGGCTGAAGCCAGTCCATCTGGCTTAGGGGCTCCTTCCGGCGGAGGTGAGAAGCGGGTTCATTCCCCTACATCCTCTCCAAAAAAGAAAAAGACTAAAAAGACAAAAAAGACTCGGGGCTCCTCTCCATCCGCGGGGGTTACGGGGACGGATTGTCCTGCTGCCCCTTTGGCAAGCGACCAAGCCAAGATCGGCACATCCGGCCCCTCTGCCCCCCCGGTTGCAGAGCCCCTGACTAAGACGAAAAGTGCACAGGGCGGAGCCTCGATGACATCAGGGCCCCTGATTCAGAGGTTACCTGGCGTTTTCGAGCCCGCTGGCTTCAAAGGCTTCCTCGATATTCGCTCCACTGATGGCACCATGTTGGCAAGGGCGACGTGATTTATCAGAGGAGATGATTAGCTAGTGCAATTGGTAGAGAGCCGAAGGTGAATCCCGCCGAGGTGGCCAAGATAAGTGCTCTTCGGACACTTCATGGCACCCCGGTGAGTGTGACGCCACACTCTACCATGAACTCTGTGAAAGGAGTAGTTTATGCGAGGGAACTCGTTGACTACTCCATTGAGGACATCACCCTAGAGCTAGCCGACCATGGGGCGGTCAAGGTCGAACGTGTGATGAGAAAACAGGGAGGGGCCTTGAGACTCACCCCTACACTCTTCGTCACGTTCGACTGTGACAAGCTCCCTGAGTCGGTGCGTGCCGGTTGGTACCACTACCGCATGAAGGCATTCTTGCCACTGCCGCGGCGGTGCTATTACTGTCACCGCTTCAGCCATACGAATCGTTCTTGTAGACGTGCAAAGTCGGGGTCACCCGAAGTTTGTGTAAATTGCTCCAAGGCCGCACACGATAAGTCCAAATCGTGTGTGGCCAAGTGTGTCAATTGCGGAGAGCCGCACCCCGCTTCTTCGAAGCAATGTGGTGCATATCTCCTTGAGAAAGAAATCCTTGCCGTTCAGGCCCAGGATCGACTTTCATTCCGCGAGGCTAAGGACTTGGTCCTGGTGCGCCCGGCTCTGCCTGGGACGTCATATGTCTCAATATTTAGAAAGGCACCCTCTGCTCCTGGCCCATCCAGGCCAACGAGCACGGTTGTTTCCGCGCCCATTCGGAGCCCTTCTCTGGGCTCTACTCGGAGACGATGGATCCTCGAGAAGAGGGAACCCCGCCTCCGAAGCCGCAACGCCCGCCTAAGGTTTTGAGGCGGAGGGAGGAAAAGACTCGCATGGCGAGACCAACCACCCCCAATAAGTCATCGAAGGCGACAGTGCCTTCAGCGCATTGTCCGCCCAACCGCGCCCAGGGTTCTGCCTCCGGCAAGCGTACTGCCATTTCCTAGAGGGTCTTCTGTTCGAAGAGGGCCCCCGCTTCTCCTCTGAACTAGGCTTGGAGGGCCTCTTACTTCAATGGAATTGCCGTAGACTCCGCGTCAACTGGGAGGAGCTGCGGAGGCTCGTCTCCTCCCGTTCCCCGTTAGTTATTTTTCTTCAGGAGACCATGCTAGGCACGTGCCCCCTGCCCGCCCACCCGGGGTATAAGGGTTTTGAGACCCCACCACCGCGGGATGGCCGGGGTGGGGGGTGCGCGATTTACACCCGGCATGATGTCTCCGTTCTCCTTTTCACTTTAGAGACCTCCTTTCAGGCAGTGGCTGTGCAACTTCACCTGGATAGGAGGTATACTGTTATTTCTGCGTACATTCCACCGTCAGCTGACTTGGACGCCGGGGACTTCCACTGGGTCGTGGCAAGGTCGCAGATGCCCTTTCTCTTGCTTGGAAATCTGAACGGCATACATCCTCTGTGGGAAGACTACTCAATAAATGCCAGGAGACAAGTCCTTGTCGATCTGATCGAAGAGCTTGAGATATGTGTCCTAAATGTGGATGAGTTTACGCATCACTGCCCGAGAACCGCTTCATTTTTTTGCCTTGATCTATTTCTGTGGTCTCCTGATGCACGGCCTGATTTTGATTGGGGGGTGGTCAATGACCTCCATGGTAGTGATCACTTTCCCATTCAAATATTATTTTCTAGGCCGCTGCCGCCTGAGAGCCCACCTCGGTGGTGCTTGGGGCGGGCGCGGTGGACTGCATTTCAGATGAGGCCGTTGAGTAATTCTCTGGTAAACTCATCGCCGCGGGCCTGTCTACTATTCCCACAACGTCTGGCCATTTCGCACGCCTACCACTCCTTTGGTGGTCGGCCGAGTGTGAGACGGCCCTCAAACTGAAGCGTTATGCCTACATGCGCTATAAACGCCGCCCGAACGATTTCCCTGTCGCTGAATTTCGTTGGGCTAGGGCTAGGTTCCGGTATATTTCGTAGCATGCCCGCCGCTCTTCTTGGTGGGCATACTTGTCTTCATTTAACGGGAAGAACCCTCTAACAGAGGTGTGGAAGCGAGTCAAAAGGATTCGGTGCAAGTTCTCGCAGGAATCTCCTCCAATTCTCCAGGAGAACCTGACCGAAATCTCGGACCTCGCGTCCGTGCCGGAATCCTTCGCCACCGCTTTCTCCGCATTCTCTAGCCGGGATGCTGCTCCGCCAGCATTTAATGCACGTCGTAATGTCGTGGAAGGCCGCCGGCTGGACTTTACCTCCAGAGGCGGAGAACCCTTCAACGACAGGTTTACCGTGAGTGAGTTGCGTTCCGCTCTTGCTTCGTGCTCGGACACTGCCCATAGTCCTAACAATGTCAAGTACGCCATGCTTCGACACCTGGATTAGCTAGGAATAGCCTTTCTGTAGATTTGTTCAACAGAATTTGGGTAGTGAGTAACCTCCCAGACTGCTGGCGAATCGCTACTGTGCTAGCGTTTCGCAAGCCGGGGAGAGATCATTCTACCCTGGCCGGTTTTCGCCCAAATTATCTAACCTCTTGCGTGTGCAAGTTGATAGAGAAATTGGTAAATGTTAGATTAGCCTTTTTCTGGACAGCGGAGGCCATTTGTGTTGTGCGCAGTGCAGCTTCCGCAAGTTCTATTCCACGTCGGATGCTCTGTTTTAACTGGAAAATGCTGTCTGCGAGGCCTTTTTTCGTAGACAGCACTTCGCCACGGTGTTTTTCGATCTGGAGAAGGCCTATGATACCGCATAGCGATACAGTATAATGTAGACTCTCCACACGATGCAGGCGAGGGGACGCCTTCCAATGTTTATACCGGAATTTTTGCGAGATCATCGATTCCGCGTACGGGTGGAGGGGCCCTTTCCGATCCAATGGAGCAGGAAGGTGTCCCGCAGGGAAGTGTCCTGAGTATCACACTCTTTGCCCTGAGCATCAACGGCATCACCTCGGTGCTGCCGGAAGATGTTCTCGCTACGCTCTACGTGGACGACCTTTCGATCCCTTTTGGCGAAGCCCAGATGCCAACTCTGGAGCGTCGAGTGCAACAGGCATTGAACCGCGTCTGTCGCTATGCCGAAGTGCACAGGTTTCGATTTTCTTTGGCCAAGACTAAGGTGGTGCACTTCTGCCGCCATCCACGGCTCTACCACCACCCAGAATCGCCAGTTTCCTTGGTCTTGTATTTGATCGACGCCTCACCTAAGAGGCCCATATTCGCAGCCTTAGGGTCTCTAGTACCCGCGCCATGGATATTCTCCGTTACGTGACGTTCAGCGCCTGGGGCGTTGATAGAGCTACTGCCTTACTTTTTTATTGATCCTTTGTTCGTTCAAAGCTAGACTACGGATGCAGGTTTTATGCATCCGCAGCCCAGCGCTTATTGCGGAAGGTGTACTCGATCCACCACACCAGCCTTCGCGTTGCGACCAGTGCCTTCCACACTACCCCCATTCAGAGCCTGTTGGTCGATGCTGGGAAGATGCCACTCGCTCTGCGCCGCGTGCAGTGCATCACTCACCTGTACGCGTGAGCCCAGCGCCTCCTTCAGTCGCCAATAGCTCTCTTTGTATCCGCAGCTGATCTCGACGGTGCCTATACCGCCGAGAGACGCCACTTATACCCTAAGCCCTTAAGTTTAGAGCCAGGAAACTCCTTCAAGAGCTAGGTATAGCTCTCGGGCCGGTGGCGCCCCTGGTACTGCCCAGAACGTCGCCCTAGAGGGTACCACATTTGGCTATTTTTGCTACGCCTCTGTTCCCAAATCTTGTACAGCGCCGGGAGTATTCCGTTCGACCTTTTTGGAACACACCTCGGGTCACGCTGGAATCGTGCCAGTGTATACGGATGGCTCCAAGTCCAAAGAGGGGGTCGACTTACACGCCGTATCCCCTCTGTTTGAAGTCAGCGGGGCTCTGACAGGGCTGCATCTGTCTTCACGGCCGAGCTGGTGGCAATACACTAATCCGTACGGGAGATTACGCGACGTGCCCGGTTCAGAGACTGGATTGTGTTTATAGCGACTCACAGAGCACCCTGAGTGCTCTCGGGGCATTGGAATCTCCGCATCCCCTGTTTCACGATATCTGATTTTGGCGAGACGGGCGGATGTCGAGATTATCGTCTGCTGGGTTCATAGACATGTAGGAATTGCGGAAAATGAGCGTGCCGATGAGGGCGCCAAAGAGTCCACGAGGGCTCTGCGACTGGACCAGCGTTTCGCTATTCCTCACACCGACTACATGACAAGAATACGGGCAGCTCTTCAGGCGGCTTGACAAAGAAGATGGAAGACGGTCGAAGGGGACTTAAAGTTGCCTGCCATTTCACCGCGATTGTTCCCATGGACCTACCCCACAATGCCGCGAGAGCTTCAGGTTGCTTTCTGTCGTCTCCGAATCGGACACACTCGTGTGACGCATCACTATTTGATGAAGCGCTCGCCGGCGCCCTATTGCGACGTTATCTGTCCCGGTACCGGGACGGACGGGGTCGCAACCGCCTGTCCTTTGTACTCGAGACGAGTGCGTGCACATTGACTGGTGGACTTGTTGACTTTTAGGGGGGAGGCCGGGCTTCTCCCCTTTATTGAAGTAGTTTTTATTTTGTTTTTTGTTTATTCTCTTTGTAGGTTGCACGCTGCTTCACCGGGGTGAGGTGGACCTCCACTTTCTGCCGGAGATTGCTTCCTAATTAAGTTTTTCCAATATTTATCAGTTATTTTTTCATAATTTTATTTTAAAGTAGCCTAATTCGAGGCTGTCGTACTTCCGGCGACTTATGCTCAAGTGGGCAGTCGCGAGATGGGCTCTAAAAAAAAAAAAAATCAACTGTGGCAGAGTGAATGGGATGACTGTTCATCATCCAAACTGTACAAAATTAAAAATTCTGTTCACTCTTGTCCCTCGAGCCGTCAAGACTTACTCACGGCCATCTTGTTTCGGGTAAAGTTCAAATCAGACCTCACCCACCTTTTATTAGATTGTACCCATTTCGCCACTCTCCAGTTGTCCTGTTTGCTGACCCCTTTTAACTATCCCTCAACACACCCGTCTTCGATTCATATTTGCAGAGGAATCTTTTAACTCTTCGTTTTTAAAAATTTTTATCACAAAGTGGTCTTCTCAACCTTTTATAGATAATTTTTCTCGTTTTATCCTAGCTGCCTTATAGAATCCACTTGGATTGGGCAGCAACCCACTAGTTCTTTACTTTAAACCTTAAACCTAATGTCTAAGTGCAACGAGTCACACGGGCGTTTTAGTTGTAGCACTGCGGGAGCTACCACAATTGGCACAGCACATGCCGACACATGGCCCACATGCCCTAACTGTTGGCAGTTGAATCAGCGTCTCAGTAGTTTAGAATAACGGCTTACTGGGATCAGGAGGCACCCAGCCCTCACAAATTGAGGAAGTTCCTGGCGTTCAAGTAAAAACTAACGTATAAGGATTGATAAGAATTGAGCCGGCGAGTTTAGTCAACCTAAACACATTGGAACAGGTTGCCCTGCCAGCTTACGTTGCAACAGACAGCTCGTAATCTTTTACCTTATTAGCTCTTATTACACCCTTGACAAAATTAAGTCTAGCGTGAGATGCTACACACATCTGTAACAGAAGACAGCTCGTACAGCATCATGTTGGGTGCGGGAGGAGACCTTCACCACGTATTCATCAAGAGAATATTCTAAATCCGGATCCACTTTGTTGGTATAAGGATCCCGCGAGCGAGGGGAATTATATTATTATTTGGAGCAGGGTGTAGGGTACAAGGCCCTAAAGTACAAAAAGTGGTGAGGTTAAAACAAAAGCAATATAAGGATTAAAAGAATAAAAAGTGGGCACAGAGGCAATACACAAATGACGCGCGTTTACTAATATTTACATTTTTTGTTAACTAAAAAGGTGTATTTACAAGCTATAGAAGAGAGAGAAAAAATATATTGTATTAAAAATTGGAAGAGGGAATTGGTGCTAAAAGAGGAGCCCTCAGCTAAGAGGAAGTGCAGTCTATCGTTACATCAACACACAAATAGAAAAAAATCATTTCATACGTAAGGCAGACAGACATTCGACCAACAGATGGCGTACTGATATGGGGGACGAACAGAGGGCATGGGGAGGGGTGGCTCATCGTTATTCATTAAATGCCCATGTGTGAGGCGTATGTGGCCGATTTGCAGGGGACAAAAGACGACCTCAGAGCTCCGACGCGGTAAATTCGAGGGTTTAATACAATGCAATATGTTACCGATGCAGCCATTCCATTCCGACTGCCAATGACCAAATGCAGTCCCTAATAAGAAAATAAAAGTCACGATAAGGTAGACTGCAACGAGTCAGTGTCCGGGTGGCTGCAATTCGAGCTGCCTCATCGGCCCGCTCGTTACCCTGGACTCCGACATGACCCAGAAAAACTCTACTTTGTATCTGGAAGAGTTCTTGACCCACCAGGAATGTATTTTTTAAAGACAAGGTGATGGTCAGAAGTTAGAGAGCGAAGATCTTATAATACGATTCTCGAATCAATAAAAACCGTAAAGGCAGTAAAATGCAAGGTAGATAAAAGGTGTAAAACTAATAAAACTGCATAAAACTCGGCGGTAAAAATGGAAGCTGCCCGCGGTAACGACTCGGACACATTAGGTCCCGATGAGACCACCATAGCCCCAACATCATCGTCCGTTTTAGACCCGTCTGTGAAGGATGAAATGATGGTGTGTGAGATGCTGCATATTCAATGAACATAGCACGGGCCACATGCGGGCCAACCAGAGACTTCGGTATGTCAAAGAGAGTCATGCCCACCGAGGGGTGGGCATGAATGAGATGGGCAAAACTGAGTTACGTGGTCCTAAACGGGAAACGTGTTCAGCTACACGAGGTTCCAAGGGCCAGTGCATGGATGGAGATCTGTCATAGGCGGCGAGAGACCCTGGGTAAAAAGACACTCTTGTAAGCTTCTGAACAAGGGAGCTTCTGAATACGAAAAATAAACCGTAGACAGACCTGGAGGTGGTGGTGATGGAGCGGGAAAATGCCAGCCTCAGCGTAAATGCTCGGTATAGGGGAGGAGCGGAATGCGCCGCTGGATAGATGGAGGGTAATATTGCGGATAGGATCCAGCATACGGAAGATGAAGAAGAGGACGAGGAATACACCTCACTACCATAGTCCAACTTGGACTGTACGAGAGGTATATAGCCCTACACAACGTGAGCTTATCACTTTCCCAAGAGGCATAAGTCGCAGTACTCACCACAGCTTACGACCAGGCTATATTAAGAAACAAGTAAATAAATAACAAGTAACATGGATAAAAATATCATAGGCCAAAAAAACAAAACAAAACTGTAACAAGAAGAAAACGCACTCCAGCGTAGGAGGAAGGACCGCCTCTCCCCGGTGCAGTAGCATCCGACGCACAACAGACAGTCAAATAAAGTGCAAAAGGTCGAAAAGTCCACAATACAGTGTGCACGAATCCGTCCTAAGTACAAGGGACAAGCGGTATTGACTGCCGCTCGTCCCGGTACCGAGGAATGCTATGTGCGTGAAGATCCCCCAGACTGGGACATTCAACAAGAATGTGCCGAACAGTCTGGAAGACAACGCACTATTCGCACAAGGTGCAGGCGAGCGCTCCATTAAATGGCAATGCATTCCGCGAGTGTGTTCAATTCGGAGAAAACAGAAAGCAACCTGAAGCCACCACGGCATTGGGTGATAGGTCCATGGGAACAGTCGCGGCGCAATAGCATGCAACTTTAAGTTCCCTTCGACCGTCTCCCATATTCTTTTCCAAGCAGCCGGGGGAACTGCCCGTATTCCTGCCATGTAATCGGTGTGAGGAAGAGCGAAACGGTCGCCTGGTCCTCATGGACTCTTTGGCTGCCTCATCGGCGTGCTCATTCCCAGCAATTCCTACATATCCAGGAACCATGCAGAAGATAATCTCGACATCCGCCCGGCTCGCCAAAACCGTGGCGTCATGGATATCGCGAACCAAGGGATGCGGAGATTCCAATGCCCCGAGAGCACTAAGGGCACTTTGTGAGTCGCTATAAATCACAATCCTGCCTCCGAACCGGGCACGTCGCGTTATGTCGCGGACCGAGAAATGTATTGCAACGAACTCGGCCGTGAAAACAGACACGGTGCCTGGCAGAGCCCTGCTGACTTCAAACAGAGAGGATACGGCGTGGAAACCGACCCCACCCCCCCTTAGGACTTAGAGCCATCTGTATACACTGGCACGGTTCCAGCGTGACACGAAGTGTCCTCCAAAAAGGTGGTACTCCAGGGTGGCGTCCTGGGCAGAACCAGGGGCGCCACCGGCCCGAGAGCTATACCTAGCTCTCGAAGAAGTTTCCTAGCCCTAGGGTATGACTGGCGTCTATCGGCTGCATAGGCACCGTCGAGATCAGCTGTGAATGCAGTGAGAGCTGTTGGCGACTAAGGGAGGCGCCGACCTCGCGTGTACAGGCGGATAATGCACTGCATACGGCATAGAGCAAGTGGCATTTCCCCAGCATCGAAAAGTAGGCTCTCAATGGGGGAAGTGCGGAAGGCAAGGGTCGCCGCTGAGGTGCATTGAGTCCACCTTCCGCAATACACAGTCGGCTGCGGATGCATAAAACTCGTATCCGTAGCCGAGCTTCGAATGAACTTTGGATCGATAAAAAAGTAAGGCAGTAGCCCTATCAGTTCCTCAGGTGCTGAAGGTGATGGAACGAAGAATATCCATGGCGTGGGGACAAGATACCCTAAGGCTGCAAATATGAGCCTCCCAGGTGAGGCCTCGGTCAAATAAAAGACCAATAAAACGGTGCGGCTCCACAACTTTCAGGCGCACCCCATTGTCAAATAAGTCTGGGTCAGGGTAGAGCTGTAGGTGGTGGCAGAAGGGCATCAATTTAGTCTTGGTCAAGGAAAACCGAAGCCCGTGCGCTTCGGCATAGCGAGAGACGCGGTTCAATGCCTTTTGGAGTCGACACTCCGTAGTTGGCATCTGAGCCACGCCAAAAGAGATCGAAATTTTGCCCACGTAAAGCGTAGCAAGAACATTTTCCGTCAGCACCGAGGTGATGCCGTTGATGCTCAGGGCAAAGAGTGTGCTACTGCGGAAACTTCCCAGCGGGACACCCTCTTCCTACCCCATTGAGGTGGAGAGAGCTCCTCCCACCCATACGTTGAATCAACGATCTCGCAAATATTCAGATAAAAAGATTGGGAGGTATCCTCTCGCCCTCATTTCGTGGAGAGTCTCAATGATACTGTAATGCCATGCGATATCATAGGCCTTCTCCAGATCGAAAAACACCGTTGCTTAGTGCCGTCTACGAGGGAAGGCCTAGCAGACGGCATTTTCCAGTCGGAGCAGAGCATCCGACGTGCAGTGGAACTTGCGGAAACAGCAATTTGCAGAAGCCAGATGGCCTCCGCTGTCCCCCCAAATAGCTAATCTAACATTTACCGTTTTTTACATCAACTTGTACATGTAGGAGGTTAGAGAGATTGGGCGGAAACCGGCTGGGGTAGAGTGATCTCTCCCCTTTTAGCAAAATGCAAGCACAGTAGCGATTCGCCAAGAATCTCGGAGGATACCCTCTATCCAGATCCAGTTTAACAAATCTAATAGAAAATCCATGTCTTGCTCACCCAAGTCTCGAAGCATGACGTATGGGGCGGTCTCCGCGCACGAGGCGAGAGCGGAACGCAACTCACTCAGAGTAAACCTGTCATTGAATTAGACTCCGCCTCTGAGGGTCAAGTCCAATCGCCGGCCCTCTAAGACATCGCGACACGCATTCAAGAATGTTGGAGAGTGCGGAGAAAGTAGTCGCGAAGGATTACCCAACGGACGCGGGGTTCGAGATTGCGGTCCCATTCTCCTGGAGAACTAGAGGGGGGTCCTGCGAGAAGTTACCCAGATCCTTTTGACTCGCTTCCACACCTCTGCTAGAGGGGGTTTTCCCGTTAAGTGAAGACACACATGCCCACCAAGAAGAGCGAAGGGCGTGCTTCGAAATACACCGGAACCTAGCCGTAGCTCGACGAAATTCACCAATAGTGAAGTCGTTCTCGCGGCGCTTATAGCGCATGTAGGCATAACGCTTCTGTTTGCGGGCCGTCTCAATCTCGGCTGACTACTACGGTAGCGATCGGCGTGCAAAATGGTCAGACGTTTTAGGAATGGTAGTTAGGCCTACGGAGATGAGGTTGCCGGAGAAGAACTCAACGGCCTCATCTCCTCAACAGCTCTCGCAATAAATAAAAAGATAAGAGAGCTCTACTACTCCGCTAAGTAAGTGCTATGGAAGGGCTTGCGTGTGCAACTGACTGGGCTCTTCTGCGAGAATATTCTTGCGGCAAGGTTGCAGGAGGGAATTGCAGGGAACGCATTGAGAGGAGGAAACCCAGGTGGGGATAGTGAAAGCAGAGCTGTAGGTCAGTCACTTCTTGAAATGCGGACCACCGCACCCGCGCGAAGCACCACCGGGGTGGGCTCTCAGGCGGCACCGGCCAAAAAAATGATATTTGAATGTGAAAGTGATCACTACCATGGGGGCTATCAACTACCTTCCCCTCCTAAAAATCACGCTGTGCATCCAGAGAACACAAAGATAGATGAAGGCAGGAAACTGAAGTGGTTACGGGCAGTGATGCGCAAACTCATGCACATTCAGGACACCTATCTCCAACTCGTCAACCAGGTTGGCAAATAATTGATCCTTGGGGTTAATCGAGTAGTCTTCCCAAAGGGGGTGTCTACCATTCAGATCCCTGAGCAAGATAAAGGGCCTCGACGACCGTGCCACGACGCAGTGGAAGTTCCCCGCGTCGAAGTCGGCTGACGATGGAATGTACACGGAAATAAGGTATAGCTCCTATCCAGGAGCATCTGCCCAGCTACTGCCTAAAAGGAGGTATCTACGGCGAAGACAAAAACGGAGACATCATGCCGGGTGTAAATTGCGCATCCTCCTGCCCGACCGCCATCCCGTGGTGGTGAGTTCACAAAACCATTATACCCCAGGAGGGTAGCAGGGAGCACGCGCCAAGCATGGTCTCCTGCAAATAGATATCTAATGGGGAACGGGAGGAGACGAGCCTCCGCAGCTCCTCCCAGTTGGCCCGGAGTCCGAGGCAATTCCACGAAGGAATATGCCTTCCAGGCCTAGCTCGGAGGAGATGCGGGGGTACTCTTCGAAGAAAAGACCTTTACGGGAATGGTCGTACGCTTTCCGGAGGCAGAACTCCGGGCGGTGTTGGACGGACAATGCGCTTAAGGCGCTGTCGCCTTCGAGGCTCCTTTATTGCTTTCCTCCTTTCGGGAGGGGGGGGGGTAGCTTTTAGAACCCCGGAAGATGGCCTCACGACCGAGTCTAACGGCTCGGTGGAGACCCGCGGCCGTTTCGCCTTACGGGAAATGGTCGCGCTGGGGGAATCGGGAGGAGCCCTGGTTGTAGCCGAGGCTGGGTGTGATCCCTTTGTGCCACCAGCTTTACTATGGGAGCGCCTGGGGTGGATAGAACCCACAGAGGGTTCTGAATGGGCGCGGAAATGACCGTGCTCATAGGCCTGAAGTGGACAGTAGCAGTGGGTGTCTTTCTTAACATTGGGGCATAGAACGTCCCAGGCAGCGCCGGGCGCACCAGAACCAAGTCCTTAGCCTTGCGAAATGTAAGACTATCCTGGGCTTGAACGGCCAGGATTTCCTTTTCAGCGAGATACGCACCACATTTCTCCGAAGAAGCGAGCTGCGGCTCTCCGCAATTGACACAATTGACCGCGGCAGTGGCAAGAATGCCTTCACGCAGTAGCGATACCAACCAGCACACACCGACTCAGAGTGCTTGTCAAAGTCGAACGTGACGAAGCGTATGGAGGTGGATCTAGAGGCTCTTCCTTGTTTTCTCATCACACGCTCGACTTTGACCACCCCATGGTCGGCCAGCTCGAAGGTGATGCCATCTATGGAGTAGTAGACGAGTTCCTTCCATAAACTAATTCTTTCGGCGAAGTTCATGGTAGAGTACGGCGTCACACTCTCCGGCGTGCTATCAAGTGTCCGAAGGGCACTAATCATGGCCGCCTCGGAGGTATTCGGCGCATTCGCCAAAAATCTCCCATCCGAAAAAACGGGTCACCTTCGGCTCTCTACCAATCACACTAGCTAGAGCTCTCGTCTGATGGATCATGTTGCCCTCAGTGGAGCAAATAACAAGGAAGTGTTTGAAGCCAGCGGGCTCGAAAACACCAGGTAGCCCCTGAATGAGGGGCCCCCGACGTAATCTAGGCTCTACTCTGCGTAGTTCTGGTTTTGGTCTGGGACTCTTGGCTATGACGCATACCGAAATGACAGCGTCCCTGGTACTCCAGCGGAACGAAAGGAGCCTCGAGTATTTTTCGTCTTTTTTTTATTTTTTTTTTAATTTTTAGGAGAGCAGGGCGTTGACTTAACCCGCTTTTCCTCTCCACCGGCAGGAGCATCTAGGCCAGATGGACAGGCCTCAGCAAGATCCTTCTCTGAAATGGAGAAGGTTCTGGCTCTCACAGGGGCACTAGCCGGGGGAAGAGATCCCTCCTCTCCTTGTCAGGCCTCGGGGAGCCCAGCCGTCTGAGGAGCAGCTTGCATAGGGGCAGACACGGGGTCTGTGCTGAGCCCGAGTTCGACCTCAAGGAAGATCCTACCGTCTAGGGTTGGGGCACCTCAGGCACCATATCTATCTCAGGAGGGGGGGGCTCCATGTGGCCATCACCTCCCACCCCCACCCCCTAAGACATCACGTGACCCTTCGAGGTACCTTTCATTCTGTCCTGGGACGGCTAACCGGCATCCGTCGTGGATGAGAGGGGGGGAAGGTATCTTGACCCCCTGCAAGTTGATCGCGCACGCACGCAGGACATTAGGGGGCACGTACCGGTGGGCCCTGCTATCTCTTGTCCCCGTAAGGGGGTTGGCCCTATCGAACCACTCCCACCGGGAGCGGTCAATTTTAGACCACCTGCCCAGTTAATTTGTAGTCCCCTTAGAAAGTAAAGGGGTATTGCCCCTGGAGAAAGGGAGTTGCTCAAGGGTGACTCCAGAGAAGGGGGTGAGGGGGATTCCTCTGCACCCGAAGGCATAGGAGAGGAGTAAGCCTCCTCTCCGGTCCGAGAAGTTTGGATGGTCCCCTGTGATAGCACAGGGAGGGGGAGCTCCTTTTCTACTTTGGAGGTACCCGATGGCGGCTCCGACGCTGGTAAAGAGGAATGCGAGAGATGTTTGTTTATTAGGTTTCCATCAATGGGCATGGTGACCCTATAATAATCACGGGCGGCAAACGCTCATCTTGCCGCGCAGTAACCCGCTCTGCGATGGGTGAACACGGGGCCGGCCAAACCCGTGGCCACTTCTCCCGCCTAGTGACCTGACAGCCCATCAGCATGGCGGTTCAACCTTGGGCATGGCGATAGTTCCATTGAAGAATTAATGCCATCACTCAGACCGCTGAGAGAACACGGTCGAGGTAGTACGGGGGGCGGAGGAGCTTTTTTTTTTCCATTGTGGTAGCCCATCTAGCGACTGCCTACTTGGGCATAAGTCGCCCTACACAACACAGTCTTACTACTAGTCTACATTACAAATCAAATAAAGAAACAAATAACAACGAAGAACAAAAACAAAAATAACGAGAAAAAGCAAAAAGGCAACAAGGAAGCGTACTCTGGGGTCGAAGGTAGGCCCGCCTTTCCTCGGCGCAAGAACATGCGACCTACAAAAACAAACTCACAAAAAAAGCCAAATAAAGTGGAGGCCAGCCTCCTCCAAAAAGTCGTAAAATCAACAAGTCGGTGTGCACGATTTCGTCCCGAGTACAAGGGACAAGCGGTAGCGACCCCACTCGTCCCGGTACCGGGACAGGTAACGTGCGCAGCGATCACCCAGACTAAGACATTCAACAGGAATGTGCCGAACAGTCTGGGGGACAAGGCAGTCATCACAGTAAGGCGCAGGCGAGCGCTCCATCAAATAACCCTGTGTCCCGCGAGTGTGTCCAATTCGGAGACGACAGAAAGCAGCCTGAAGCCGTCGCGGCAGGCGGGAGTCCTCATGAACAGATACCGTGCGAGAAGAACCGGGCACGGGCGTTATAGGAGTCTGAACGGCGAGGCAACCCCGCTTTAGAGGAGCGGGGGCTAGTATTGCGGGAGTTAAGTTTATTTCAAGACACTGAAGTTAGTGGATCATGACCCGGAGGAAAGGGTAGAGACTGAGATTTAGGGGTACCGTTACTCCTAGTGCGGGGAGGATCATCACTCCCAATGGTGGTGTGCAACCTACGTCTTAAGGGAGGTCGGAAGTAATATTTCCAGAGGGTTTCAAAGGGACATGGCTAACAGGAAGGGGAGATAGGGGTATGGTATTGGTCGGAAGGTAGTGGTATGGGAAAGGTGACTTGGACCTATCAATACTCTCTGGTCGTGGGGGTATATCGCTATGGATGAAGGATGCACCACCTCCGTCTGTGGGGAGGCCGGGAGTTTCAGTTATATATGTCAAAGGGACTAGACTAGGGAAAAGGGAGGAAGGAAGAGGGTGTACCCAACTGAGGTAGAGAGAGATTTTATTGAGGTAGATTGCCCGCCCTTTTTGGAAGTTAGCTTCCTAGAGGGAAGGGAAGAGTTGGAAGAGGCCTTACGCTTGGGCCAGAAGTCCTCAGTTATGACGTAGATCGGGGCGCCTCGGTAGATTCGATATAGGCTTAGATGTCATCCAGTCTCTAAATTGGCATCCGGGGATTGGGTACACTTTGACGGCGCGTAGTCAATAAGGCGGGGGGGGGGGGATACTAGTGGACCAGACTTGGGTCTGGGTAGAAGAAGAGGGTGGGGGTGCTTCATCCCAGGATGAGTGAAGAATTTTTTTTTTTTTTTTAAGGAGCTATCTGGCGACTGCCGACTTAGGCATAAGTCGCCGTAAACAAACAGCTTAGTTCTAGGCTACTTTAACAAATTCAAACAGGAAACAACAATAAAAAGAAATAACAATAACAAAAACAACAACTAAACCTAGTTAAATGAAAGGGAGAAGGCCGGCCTCCCCTAAATAGTCAACAAGTCCACAAGTCAATGTGCACGAATCTGTCCCGAGTACAAGGGACAGGCGGTAGCGACCCCGCCCATCCCGGTACCGGGACAGGTATCGTGCGCGAACATCACCCAGACTCGGACATTCGACAAGAATGTGCCGAACAGTCTGGGGGACGACGCAGTTGTTGCAATAGGGCGCAGGCGAGCGCTCCATCAAATAGCGATGCGTCACACGAGTGTGGCCGATTCGGAGACGACAGAAAGCAACCTGAAGCCGCCGCGGCATTGGGAGATAGGTCCATGGGAACAGTCGCGGCGCAATGGCACGCAACTTTAAGTTCCCTTCGACCGTCTCCCATCTTCTTTGCCAAGCAGTCCGAAGAGCTGCCCGTATTCCTGCCATGTAGTCGGTGTGAGGAAGAGCGAAACGCTGGTCCGGTCGCAGAGTCCTCGCGGACTCTTTGGCGCCCTCATCGGCGCGCTCATTCCCCGCAATTCCGACATGTCAAGGAACCCAGCAGAAGATAATCTCGACATCTGCCCGGCTCGCCAAAACCGTGGCGTCACGGATATCGCGAACCAGGGGATGCGGAGATTCCAATGCCCCGAGATCACTCAGGGCACTTTGTGAGTCGCTATAGATCACAATCCGGTCTCCGAACCGGGCACGTCGCGTAATCTCCCGTACCGAGTGGTGTATTGCCACGAGCTCGGCCGTGAAGACAGACGCAGCGTCTGGTAGAGCCCCGCTGACTTCAAACAGAGGGGATACGGATGACTGAAGAAACGTAATATTGTACGGGATACGTGGGCGAGCGGGACGAGAGTCCGCTGCCATGCGTAGGACATCGGAGAGCCTGTGGCCGGGGGAGATGAATGTCTCCCGCATATCCACCTTAGCAGAATCACGGACAGCTAAGACCTCTTTTTTCAAAGAGAAATATGCGACACCTTCGAGGAAAAGCACTATGGGGTTCACAGTTGGTACAGCGGCGGGGATGGTCGCAGGAATGACCATGATAGGCCTGCGCGCAATCCACACATAAACGGGGGTGGCGGCAGGCAGTGTTCACATGACCAAACATAGGGCAATTAAAGTATAGTCTTGGATTAGATCAATAGGGTTCGACTAAAATTCGTAGGTAACCCGCCTTAATAAGCGTTGGGAGGTCCCGACGATCAAACCTCACGAACATCGTTGGTGCGTTCACCCGAGTCGGATCACACCAACGGTTCGCTGTGGTCTATGAATATCAATAATCCGCTGGCTAGCCAGCTTTGACTGAAGCATCTTGAGGCCCTAGTCCATTAGAACGCACTTCACTGTGTTGAAGGGCTCCATCATTACAGGGCAACATGGGGCGTGGTTATCCGCACCATTCATCGAAGTCCTCACCGACATCATCATAAATATTAAGTTTTGATAGGGAAATGTCAGATTTCGTTCTAAGGACCAAAAAGCGATAGTAGTCCAACTCAGGGTATACCTCTGAGGTTAACGGGTCAGCCGCGAGAAAGCGTGAAGAACAGGAACGGTAGGTTTTGGTTTAATTTTGTCCATATACTAATATGTTAATTAGGGGCGGGGGAAGCAGTCTCGCGCAGAGTGGAGCCCACCTACGCAGCCACGTCATCCGATGTTTACCCTCAAAGGGAGGGAGGGAGGGAGGGACCCATGCACTCCTCAATCAGAGGGGTTGAGGTGTTGTTGGAGAGGGGGCTGAGCCCCGTCTCCAACGACAAGGCAGGAGCACTCACGCGGCCAGCATCTGGAGGGGGAAACTGGATGAACAAACTTAAAAGATTTACCCATAAACTAAGTAAAAATAACCACCAGGCAAAATCACCACCTAACACGGAGCTCTTACATGGAGGCACTGTGGCGGTGAGGAAAGCTCATCTTCCAATGACCCCAGAAGGAAGCACCGGACTCATGGCGTGCCAGGACTCCAGGTGCCGAAATGACTACTTAACTCACTCGGGAGGAAGTCCCCGATTGGCTGGGCAGAGCCAATCTGCCCTCCCGTTTATCACCAAACCACCCTGTCGAAGCAGCGTCTTGCCACCTCAAGGTTGCACTCAGGAGGGAGCCTCAACTTGTAGAAGGGGGTCGGGGGAAGAATTACCAGGGTTTTGACGTACGTTGAACACGCTTGAGGGCATAGGCCCCAAGTGAGATAGCGGAAATGAGGAACGGAAGGGAAACTGTAGGAGTATGTAAATGAAGCATAGATAAACAAGGTACTAAATAAATTATAGTACATAAAGGGAGGGAAGAGTGGGGCGAATGAATATGAGTCCAGTTAGCAGTCAACACAGCGAGGACTGATCGCCCTCTCCGCGAAAAACCAAGAGCGCGCCGGAAAGTGCCGAAAGTCTCCACGGGCGGGATAAACGATAGCAATAGTTAGAGGGAAGTTCATAGGCAAGGTTGCTAGCAGAGCTTCGAAAGTGTCGTTATGTTCAATTAGAAGAGGAAAGGAGGCATGGGAGAGCTTAAACAAACCAAACCCTATTCCTTCATGTTCCGTGCGTCCAGCAACCTGGATAAAATACTCCAGTAGGGTCATAACACACAGGAGCAACTGTATTTCTCATTTATCACATTCCTGCTAACCCCAAAATGGTAAGCTTCTCAGAAGAGATCAGGTCACAAATGAAGACCGCCTTTTTCCCAACGTCAGGATTAGCTGATTTAAAACGCCAGCAGAGATGGAGTGGCTTTTGGAGAATGGGGCAGAGTTCATAAGATGCAGAGGAGCAGTGTTTTTGTGGTGATTGCAACTGCTTAAATCCCAATCATCTTGAAAGAGATGATGCAAGGATTTAACAATAGAGATCCCACGATGAGCCTTGATAGAAGGCTTGAAAATTCCTAGATGATTAAAATTCTATGATAAGTTGCCAGCGAAGGTACATAAACCAATATAACAAATCTTTAGCTTAATATAATAAACCTAGAATTATATACAAACCAAACCAAACCAAAACGAAAAACCTGGCAACAATCAGTCTACAAAGTCCGCCCACTCACCATAAAAACAAATAGATAAAAAAGGCCTACTACACACCCCTCCTCCCAACCTCATCTCGAGGAGTGCACGGCCGGGAAGAGCCGAAGAAAACACGGACGGGGGGAACATTGACGCAGGTACCGTGGATGAGGAAGAAATATATTTTAAAACCTTTATTATAATACTTCATAAAACACTTTTCAAAAATAATGTATTCTTAAACATACTTGAAGAGGAATTACATCATATGAATACAATTAATATGACACTTCTTTCAACACTATGTACATAAATACAATAAGAACTTTCATGTTCAATTCCCGTATAATTTTAATTTTTTAAAAATCATTTTGCCTATCTAGGAAAGTAAATAGTACATTTTAATATTAAAGTCCCCGAAGCGCGTCTTCACGGTACGAGCTCCAGTCCATTTACCCGAGAAAAAAAACAACAACCTCCAAACGAATGAATCCATTCTTAATTCAACTTCAAGGTTGGGTTGATGGCAAGAGCGCCCTTACAATTCAATACCTCCGTTCCTTAACGGAAACTCATCAGCACGAGGTATTGTAATGATGAACGGGACACTAACCTCTTGCCCAATATCTTAATTCCTTATGAAAATCCATCTGAATGAGATAAAATTCGGATTATATGATTATAAATAGATTACTCTAAAATCCACTGACAAGATTGACAGTGGAAATTACTCTGCACAAAAATTTCCAATTATACAAATTTCCTTCGTTATGCAACTGTTCAAGGCCTATTCTTGACGCAGTACGACCAACGGTTGATGTACAGATCGTTCTTCTTTGTTAGTTTAAATTTAAGGATCCATTAGAAACCAGCCATCGTTTCTTTCTTAATAGAAACTACAGCCATTATTCTACACTACTTATAAGGGTTTAAGTTCAAGCTTGTAGCTAAGGGCGAATTATGCCTGTAACATCTACAAAAAAACGCAAGGCAAGCAGGTTTCAAAGGAATCCTCGAATTTTGACAACTAAATGGAAGAATAATGTTAGATCTGTCCATCACCCAGTCGGCAAGAATGATACTGGTCATTCATTCTGACCAAACCTGCAGTCAAATGCTTACCTATACAGCCGTTTCTAAACATTAATGATTCGTGTAGTTTTCCTACATTCTGCATCTATATATAAACTTTACAAGTGTAGTATGGGTGGTATCTGACGAAACCTTAAATTGCGTACACAAGGCTGATGGGAATTGCTCAATTGTTACGACACAGAGGATACTAATTGAGGAATTACGACCAATTAAGACAGAAGACCAAGGACTCCCAAGAACTTAGATTCAGGAAAGCCTTTTGAAACTCCTAAAACAAAATGGGTTTAAACATGTTTAATAGATAAAAGGCTCTCGTCATTATTAGTAAACTTAACATGAAAACGAAAATACAATGAGCAATACGATCATACTAAAGGTAGAGGGGAAAAGATATGTACATTTCCGGATCGATCAATGATCGTAAACAACAATAGTAGTATTAATACTTACAAGATAGCAAATATGTACTTAAATATCACAAAAATTACTGGCGAATCCTTGCTTATTATGAGCAGGTATAATAATTGAAACATCCTGTATTGCTCTGTTTACATTTAAACTTGTTCCAATTGAAGAACTGAGTCCAACTTGGCTCCGACCCCCACCCCACAACTGCATTCAACGAAAACGGGTTCCTTAAAAATCAACTCGCATATGCCTTATCTCTTAGAGTCATCTTGACAGCACCATCACGTCATGACATTTTCAAACATTTCTCTGAATCACTCAGCTGTAAAAAAAATGTCACTTTTTTCAACTGTACTGATGGGAGGAGCATATTCACCGTCTTTGGGTCGAACAAAAGACGCCATAAGCTGAAGATAAACTTCGCGTCGCCCCATAGAGCTCAAACCCGCTGAGGAAAGGAATCAACTCTCCATGGGTCTGCGGGGGTGTAATTTGAAAATGTGAGGCAGATGATCGTTTTCACCGTAGAATTATGTTGCACTCGTTTAGGGACTCTGCTTTGAGTCGGTCTCGAGAAATTGACTTCTTGAATGGATTCCAGCTAAGGCGCTTCTCTTTGTTGCTCGACAAGGTCGAGCTGGTCACGGAGCCATAGTTACTGCATCGACTCGCACTGCTGCTTCTGTTGCTGCTACTGCTCACTCCACTACTGCTACTCGTCGTCGAGTGCGGGGAGAGGTCTTTCAGACTTTTGCTCTGAAATAAACAAAGGATGAGAAACGAGATCGAGCAATCACTCGGAATCTCCTTTCTGATTTGAGTTTCAATTTTAATTTACCCCCAAACAGCGAAAACCAACGAGTACATCACCTCAGCTTATGAAGAAAGAGGTTAATAGGGATGGAAGGAAAACGTGAAGGTAATTTGTTCAAGTAGACAACTTAGGACGTGAGTGTGATGGTGTTAAAAAGTGTTCAACCCAGCCTTCGGCGTTCAAAACAAATTGACGCGCGCCGATACCGGAGTGAAAAACGTGTAGAGTTAAGGACAGGTTTGGAATTGGATTTCGAAGTCCCTGTGGTTTCGTTCTTCCGCTCTGTTTCAGTCTATCCAACACCTCTATAATCCCAGAAATGCCTTCATAACAGCTGTCTACTACCAGTTCCCTCCTCTAATGGTCGGGGCGGATTGCCTCAGGCGGAGAAAGAATGCTCATCGTTCGGTCACACTTATTAAGGAGTTTGTAAATTCATTTCGTGGACCAAGAGCACAGCTTCCATCTGGAGGGAGCACAGACATTCGTCTTCGTAACCCCTCACTTTATCAGTCACGAATTCCTCGATAGCATGTTGTACACCACTCTCTCGTCACTTTACTCAGCTCACCTCTTGCACACGTTTTTGTACAAGCTATTACATCCTCCGCTGTGGAATGGGAAACAACCATGACAAGTCCTATTCCAGTCTTTCGTACTCTTAAGTATAAACACCAAAGTTATGTATATAGCAAACTTTACTTATTTTATTTACCCTTCCATTCATACTTGTAAGGAACAAAAGTTTCAAGTTTTCCTGCACACCTTTTAACATATCCTCCTTGTGATGACGAAGTAAGAATGCTATCAATGAGATGACAGCTGCGCGGCATAGAAGGTAACTGAATGTGAGACAGCACCCACGCACGAAAATGGCCAGACACGCCTCTTTTAGTAACCAGTACTTTTGGCTTATAGTCCTATGAACACATTCAATGGACATGGGGTCGGATAAGAGGGGGATTTTAAACGACACGCTGTCCCAAGCTTAACTAGCCACATTTTCTCACACAAAGTGGAAATCAGTCGAGCATCGATGCCACTAAGTACCCTCCGCCCCCACCAAATATGACCTATCAAGTACAAAGTCACCTGCCATTTTTCCCCACATTAAATGGCGCTGGGTTACTATGGTCGGACAAGGGTAATACCCAGACAAAAGGGGTCACAAGCACGTCTCTCACAAACCACTCCATCCACACAAAATATTCTCTACTTTTAAATACTATCTCCCATATTTAGCCGCTCTTTCAACCCTTAGAGACCAGCCTACAGTGTTTACGTTACTGCTTTCAGAGTAGATTTTAATCCAACTCAGTAACTTACTTCATGCCCAATATTCGCCTGATCTAGAAATCTCGCAGTTCTGACAGCCGCCAGAATAGATAGTAAAGACAAAAAAAGACAAAACAAAACAGAAATTTCATTAGTCTTGCCCAATCATAGCCTTTGTTACAACCCGTACACCTCAAATATAATTGGGCCATTTTCACAATTTTCTCCAATCTAATAAATGTCAGATTTACAAACTATCTCGCTTTAAAATACACCTGTTGCATCACTTTATACTTCGTTATTAAACCCGCTAAGCTTCCAGTAACCGTGCTGCGGCTTACATCTGCAAAACTGTGTACCATTCGTGTCCCAAAGCCAACAAGGTCGTCTGCCTTGAATATGGGAGTTGGGCAGACTGGAGTTTTGTGTCCTTCAGGTACCCAAGCACTTGGGTAATCCTTCGATATAGAGGTATTCATCTTCCCCCAATATTTACTATCTTTACCACTTTACGAACTTCCACCCACAATCTTTCTGGCGGAGGTAACCTCATTGGTTTACGCTTCTTACTTTCTACTAATCAAACCATAACATTATGGATGAAGGGTTTCTATCAACGACCTGCCTTTGGCGAGAGACGCGTCACTTCCGTACCAAAAACTAGAGCTCGTGAGAGCCCAACAACAACCGAACCACCCAAACACAAACCACTGCTCGACGTAGGCACTTGAGGGCAGCCGTGTTGCCACTACTAAAGTGCCTAACATACCTTGGGCAATTTGTAGAATGTCTTTTCAGATGGTGTGACCAGACCGAGATTGAGAGAGTTCCCTGCCTCCCTGATAAGAAGGACGACTTCTTCGTGAGGCAGCCATTTCACATCCTTGCCGGATATGTTTACCAGGATGTCACCTTCGTGGATACTCGCTCGCTGCAAAAGCAAAAATTACAAAATTAATACCTCCCCATCTTTCGTTCAGTACCCTTTTCTGGTAATCAATGGTTCCAAACCCGCATTACCCAAACAATTACTAGTGTAGGCAAAGATCCCAACCCTGAAAAATGATGGCTGTTAGCGGGGCACGGAGTCTCCACGCCTTCTCTCTCCCTTCTTCCTATGCATACATCTTTTCGTTCCGACGAGCACCCATCCCTTCCTCCCCCTAGCCAGAAACAGAGCAGAATCCCCCCCCCCTCGATTAATAGGCATAAAAATCGGCAAAACTACATCTATCATCATTTACACTCTACCCTCTTACTTGCAACACTGCTCAGCTGGTTTCTAGCTTACCCTAGTCCCGCTCTCGAAGCTCCTCAAAATGACCGTTGGGGGAGATTTTAACACTCATACCCCTCCCCCCAGTAGTGGCTGAAATAGACCACAAAAACCTTCGACACCATCCCACGCTACATCTTCATAAAAACTACAAACTACCACACTGACAAATAATGGATAGCAAAACTTCCTCTCCAATAGTCATAGCCAAACGCTCCACAAAGCCCAAACCAGAAGAAAATTCTCTCCAAAGGGGTCCCCCAAGGTGCTATCCTCTCCCCCTCATCAAACTTTTCAAACATGACATACCCCAATCTACTTCTGTATGTCACAGCCTCCAGCAACCTAAACATGTACTCGCAGCACATTCGAAGCTGGTTCACATTAAAAGAAATACCCACCTTCTCCTCTCTCTCCCTTACCCACCTTCTCCTCTCTCTCCCTTCCCCACCCTTCCACATCAACAATCACCCTCTTTACCCCTCACACAAGAAACAAATCACTATCCACACATCTATCTCCACGGCCAACATCTCGTACTCGCTTACAATCCCACACTACTGGGCACACCCTAGACCCACACATGACCTTCAATCAGCACATATGCTTCATTACCTCAAAGGCAACATCCAGATTCAACTTCAGAGAACTTAAATTTGGGCAACACAAAGAAACAACATTCTATACAGACAATTGACTTCCACAATCCTAAATTACACATTACCAGCCAAAACCTACACAAGATACGAACAGATCCCTCTGCATCGCAACAGGTTGCAGTACAACCATACCTATATACCACCTCCACACTGAAACCAAAACGCTCCGTCAAAGACAACCTAAACAGGATTGGCACATTCTTCAACCCTTCTGAACCAGAACACCCCCCCTCCCACTACACACGAATAACACCCCCAAAACCATCCAAAAAATGTCATACTCCAAAGTGCCCCCCACACTTGCAATCATAACACCACCCTACCCTACGCGAAAACCCACACACTCCCTGTTGAAACTTAAAAACACTGCCCTATTCAACCTTTGCTTCCCTCACTCAGCCATCACAGAACCTCTTTCAATATCACCTCCCTAGGAGACATTTGGAAAAAGACGTGCCGTGGCGTCATGCCCTGAAAATTTGCTTGATTTGACAGAAAAGACCCCGGGGGAAACTAAACATACCTCTAACACACACACGCGAGGTGGCAAGGATTATTGAACCAAATGATTCACAAGCGCCCTACTCCATTACAGAATTCCATCAAGTCGTAAAGAAGACCCACCACAACTAACAATCCACACTTACATGGCACAACGACCCTTCTAATATCTGTGCTCCTACTAGACATGAACTCAACCCAGCAAATCTCCGATCCGGCGACCATCCAAAACTATACCGACACAGGCACAATTAAGGCAAAACGGGCAAATACCCAGACTCCTATGCCAGCGACAACTTAAGTAAAGGCTGAACCCACACTGACCTCTGCCAAACTGCCTCTATCGACCCCGGCAATGACGACGGGAGCGTCGCCTTTGACGGCGAAGCCGAAGCCCTGGGTGGGCGATCGGATCAGCTTGGCGGGGCGTGGCGCCGACCACTGGTGGCGGGCGTTGAAGACGGCGACAGGGCCGAGGCGTCGAAACACATCTTCGGCGCGGTGCTGCGAGAAGTTGGGCGGTGATAGACTCAACTGCACCTTCGTCGAAGGGGCGATGGGGGGAGGGTCGAGGATGGTGAGGAACTGGTCGTCCTCTTGGAAGATCTCCAGCAAGTGTAGTGCGTCGTCGTGGGCGTGGGAGAGGAGGTCGCTCAGCCCACCCTTCTTCCGCAGTTCCCGACACATCCGGAGGAGGCGCAGAGCTTCTTCGTGCACCTGCGCCGCCTCGTACCCGTGCGAGAGACCTGAACGAGAAAGCAGAATTGCAGGGCGATGAACAAACTACGTTACCCTCCCATCCGAGATTATGTCCAGATCACGGCTGCTTTGACAACAGATTGGGGGCAACTAAGATCCCGTTCTCCTAGACAGATGGCCAAGATTACGGCAACGTGGGCGCTAGCGAAGCTGAACAGTTCGATTGTAGGTCATTCCTTTCAGTGAAGAACCAGGGCAAACAGGGAAGAGGAAGACAGCCGGAGGAAAGAAATGAATGCAGTGCGAGAGGAGGAACGAGAAAGAAAATGAACCAAGAGGGTGAAATCTCATTAGTTATATTTGTCCCCCGTCCATTTTCAATCGTGCACGAGATCTTCTAACCAGATAATTAAATTTACATAAAGATCAGAGTGACAATCGTTGGAAAACCCGTGGATATTAAGGGCCGATTCCCCCCAACCGACAGAGAACCTTTCGTGGACCAAGGGAGAGCCATCCGTTCTTCGACAGGCGTATGTGGACATGGAAACCCCTTCGGAAGATTCCGCCATGGAAGAGTGATATGATGTGTGTACAAAGAGAAATCGTAGGAAAAGACAGTGGGAATGTGTGTGTGTGTGTGTGTAGTGACTTGTACGCCCGGAACTGTCTACCCGCATGGCTTAGACTCTACGTGCCACCCCATTGGTGGTTGCCCTCATCGAGCGTCCAAACTGTTTGCGTCCGCTTTCGCCGGGATTCGAACCGAAGGACCCAGGCACGGGGATCCCCTTGGATACAGAGTTCCCTCAAAATGAGATCAATCCCGAGTCGTGGAAAGGCCGAGTTCAAACTTCCAGGAAACAAGAGCTGGACTAAAAGTAGACCGGAAGTGACCCGATGAGCATCGAGGGCATCTCCGCAACAACGGCTTTAAAAGATAATGTCAGTTGGGGGAAACAGGGTGCTAGAACGGTACTCGGCCCGAATGGGGAACCCGAGGGCGCGCACAATTCTCCCGGCTCTTGAAACACCGCTAAAAAAGCCACAACCCCCTAAATCTCCCGAAATAACGGACAAAGGGGTCAGCTACCAAAAAGGCCCTGGACCTACTAGGGCGATGCCCTCGTTGGTTGCTGTCATGCCGTGATCTTAAAATAAGTTTTTTCCCCTCGACTTTAGAGCGCAATAACAACGAAGCCGTCGCACGCAAAAAGTTTGTAAGGGAAGATCTGTAAAAATAAAAGTGGTGAAGATGGGAGTGAAACTGTGTGGGAGATATAAATAGAGCTGCAGGTTACATGCAGGCATTATGGTCGGGGAGGGTGTTGAGGCCGGAAGGGCGAGCCGCTGTAGAAAAAAAAACAAACCCTTCCTGAACTCACCTAGCAACGTGCGCTCCTTCCTGGTGGTCGGGAGAGTGATTTTGATGGTGGTGGTGTTGGAAGAAGGAAGGTGAAGGAACATAAGAAGCTCCCTCGCCCGGTGGCTGAGACCAAGCTCATTCTCGCCTTCTTCCTCTCCTTCCGCCGAGGACGGGAGGAGTGCCTCGGCCACGAAGAAGTGCGCCTTGCCCTTGTAGTGCTCCACCTTGATGTGCACCAAACTGACCCACGAGGTGGGCACGTAGTCCTTGACGATGGGGTCGCAAATCCTCTCGTACACCTGAAGGATAAAAATGGCGTCAGGATTTTAAGGACTTGAAGTGGCTTTTAAAGGGTTGTCATTATCCCTCGAACAACCGTGGATTAGTCACCCTTAGCGCCCTCACCTCGCAAGGAGTTGAGCCATATCGGGGTTGGTTAGTCGTCAGATGGAGTCGAGAGTGGGATAGACTTGGCTTTAACGACTGCTATGGAAGGAGCCGTGGTTTGGATCCAAAGTCAAACTGTAGCTAGCTACCCGCTGAGATAGACATACCCCCCTCCCCCCTGGTTAGGCGGTAAAACTGTCAAAAAACATTCTCACACAAAAGAGGGGTAGGGGCGCATCACCGCTCTAGAAACTACCGTCCACATGCCAGCCATTTGCTCTGAGTGGAAGGGTCGTACTCGCTTTGGTTGGGGAGTGACATCGACCAAGAACCCCTCGAGATTATCCGGGGTCACCTGCTATGAAGTGTAACTAAAGCTGAGGATTACTCCAAGATGGGGTCATCCTTCGTCCCTACTTCGACTGCCTTTTATGCAACTAAATGGAAAATCGACTGGGTGTATGTAATGCGATGTGGGAAAGAGGGTAACGGAAGTCAATGTCCTTAAAACGAGGATATTGCAGATGCTTGCGCTATGTGAGATAAACATGAAAGAGAATGAAAAGTGTGGATGGGATGGAGTCCAATCAGGGAAGTAGGAGTAGTGTGGCACTGCTTTTAAGTGATGGGTGGAGTGATGCAATGTGGGGTATGAATGTGTGAGCTCTAGAATTATACAGGTGAAGTTGAGATTTAGTAGGAAGAAAATGCGTCGGTGTAGTGTATGAACCCTGTAATGATTCAAGTGAAGCTGAGAAAGAGAGGGTCTGAAATAACGTGGGATGAGTAGTAGCTGGAATATGGAGTGTGTATCGGTTGATGGTTGTAGGAGATATGAAAGGACGAATTAATAGGTGATGATATCCGGAGTGTTTAGTGGGTCCAAAGAAAATGAAGATGGAGAGAGGGTAGTAGGGTTCTGTGCAGAAAGAAACTTATGAAGCAAACATATTTTTTCATTCATTACAAGGATGTGCAGAAATACACAAGGATAGGGGAAGAATCGAGTATGATTGCTCTGTACCTACTAAGAACAAATGTGCTGCGCGACGTGTATTTGCTCTGAAAGCTGTAAGAAGTCTAAGTACTGAATAGTACGATTGTTTTGCTTAAGGCTAAACTGTTAGGTGCATGGATGAGAAGACGTAGGAAGGGAGAATCAGAGGTGAAAGGTTATTGAAACAGAAAGGGGAGCATGCGAGAATGCTTAAGAAGAAGAAGAGAGGAAATAAGTGCGAGCATTGATTGAGCAATGTGATAAATAAGTAAGAAAGTGGTAGTAGCTAGTGCAAGGGCTTTGTGTGTAGGTGTGCCAGAACTGGAAAGAGGAAGCAGAATGGTGGAATGACGATGTGAAGTGTGTACTGGAAATCAAAAAAGAGGTGTAGTGGCGAAAATGTCTAACAGTGAATGAGGCTGTCAGGGCGATGCGGTTGAATGCATAAAAGGAGATGAAAAAAGAAAGTGAAAACGAGTGATTAAATAATAAGAAACACTAAATGAATTATTTGGACAAAGGATGAAAACAGAAAGTCAATCTGGAAGAAAGTGAAAAGTGAAGAACAAAAATACCTGTGTGAACATAAAGAAGAAAGACTGGCAAGGTAAATGAGAGCAACGAGGTCAAAAGTAGATGGCTAAAATACTTTGGAGGTTGTTGGTATTTTAAGAGGCCTGAAAAATGGGAGGCCCGCTGGGGTAAATGATATAGCCGCCGAGATGCTAAAATTACTGGAAGAGTGCAGTAATAGTGGCGTTGCTTTGTATACGTGCAACAGGAAGAGAGGTGAAAGTGAGATTTATATGGAAATAGGTCTGTTGAATTTTGTAGGTAAAGTATATGGAAAAATTCTGATTGGACCTATAAGAAGGATAACCAGGGGCAAGGTGATGAACAAGGGGGAGGGGGGGCTTAGAGCAGGTAAGAAGGGTGTGGAATGAAGATCAAGTATTTGCATTGAGACAGCCGAGAACAAACTTTTGGATGGTATGAAGTCTTCATGTTAGAAGTAAGGCGTGCGTTAGGGTGAAATATAGCCAGATTGAGTGGTTTGACATATGTTAGGGGTGTAGGGTTTAAGACAACGCTTTGGGATTTTTGCCATGGCTGTTTAATATCTTTGTCGATGGGTTAAGGAGATAAATATGTATGAGGGATAGAAGTATGAATAGTGAGGGATGGATTCTCTATATTTGTATATGTTCATGACCTTATGCGTTGGTAGCTGAGTGTAAGAGGGATTTGGAAATGCTGCCGAACAGGAAATGGCATTTGAAGGTTAGAATCGGGTGGGTGGTATATACGAGTCCATGGTGTTACCCTTAAACAAGTGCTAAGTTTAAGAATCAAAGATGTATTGTGTGAAGGATAGTGGTCCAGATGGAGTAGATTGAGACTTTCCTACCTCTTAAAACCCTTGTCGGTTCAGGGTGTGAGTGAATGGCTAACGGTTTGTATGTGGAGTGTACCAGGAGCCTGCATGAAAGTATTCTGGTGTCAACGTTGGTGAGATTGTAGTATGGTAGAAGGAAAGATCTCGAGTTAAAGTAATGCAAATGGGCAACTTAACGGAGGTTTGGTGTGTGCGAAGGCTGGATAGGGTGAGAAACGGCGAAGTTAGAGATGTTTAATGGTGTGAATGAAGGTGTTCTGAAGTGGTTTGGGCATGAAAGAAGAATTGGATGGAAATATGAACAAAATATACCTGTGTGAGATGATTGCAAAAAAGATGGGGTGATTATTTGTATGTGTTTGAGAGAGATATTTGAACGAGGAGGAAGTGGGTGATATGTATAATAGGTGTGCATGAGGCCTTCTGCCCCTCCCCCCCATCACTATGAAGTGCCGTGGGCGTGGACAAAATGATGGGGGGGCTTGGTGCTTAATAGAGCATAAAGGGTGGTAGGAAGGGAGGATAGATTTAGTTGATGCGCGCCGATCCCATGTTGAAGTGTTCGATGTTGAAGTCTTGAAAACAAATGATAAGAAGCCAGGAAGCCAAATGGGCATAAAGAAGAACTAGAGAATAGCGAGAAAACAGGAGGAAGAGAATAAAGTTGTAATAACAAAGCTCAAACTAGATTTCAAATTTACCAACTTAGGCACCTCGGTGAAAAGCATCGATACTTACCATTTCGTATTCTTTGGAAACTCGCGAAGACTCCTGGGAATATTCCAGCAACATTTCAGTCGAGCCTCTCGCGTTCAGTAGCATCTTTTCAAACAGACACTCTCGAGCTTGTGCCTGCAAAATCCAAAAGATCAACTAGATACAGTACGATTTAACCTCCATCCAACTACCATTCCTACTACCTATCGACCCATGCTAAGCACAAGGTGGTAGAGGCCCCCAAAGACTCACCAACATCAACTGAATGAGCATTTCCAGGACATCGGGGCTAAGGTCTTTAGAAGGGGCGTTGGTAAACGTATCGAGCAAAAATCTGAAGATACCAGCGGCACGCAGGAAACAGTTGACAGCAGAGTCGAGCCCCGCTGCGGAGGATCGATCGTGTCTGGAGCCAAGCTGGGTGTGTAGAGCGCCGGCGTTGAACAAAACACACGCCTTCTCGAAGGCCACAGTTCTCTGACAACTTGGTGCACCGGTTAAGGAGTCATACCTGAAAAAGAGTCAACGATCAAATTTGCCAGACATGGACTTCCTTGATGGTCACCTAAAATGTACTAATTTTCCTGAGAGCCCTTGGTTAGGGTACTTCCCGTAGCTCAACACCCTTGGCGAACTCCGCCTACTGTCGAGGTTCTCAAAAAGGACCCAACACCCCATTATCTGTATATTTTGTTGAAGGTGGGTACGTGTATCAGACATGTGACTAGGTGTTGAGTTGAATCTGGTTCTTGGTGGCAGTAGAGGTCGAAGAGTCGTTCTGGGGCATCATAACATGTAGGCTGTAATACGTGTGTGTGAATGTGTGTGTGTTTGTGTGAAAAAGCGACACCTGTATTGATGGAAATTCTGAACTAGATATTGATTTCGGTAATAAGCAACGAGCCTTTCTTTAACAATTCGCAGACCTACCAAAGACAAACATCAACAATGAATCGAAGGCTCAAAGTGATTAATCAACCGATTTGATACAATGCCTCAATGTTAAAAGGCACCCTTTGCTCCTGGCCCATCCAGGCCTACGAGCAGGGTCGTTTCAGCACCCATTCGGAACTCTTCTGAGGGTTCTACTCGCCCCGGGCGCCCCCCTGGTAGATCTGGCGGCACAAAGGGTTCACATCCTGCCTCCCAAGACTCTCCCTCCCCCCCCCCCCAGCGTGACTGTATTCCACAATGCGAAACAGCCGCCAGCCTCCACCGAGTCGTTAGACCCACAGGTGGGGTTTTGGGGTTTTGAGGTTTTATTTTAGGATCCCATCTGGCGACTGCCTACTTGGGCATAAGTCTCCGTACTCACTACACCCTAGCACTAGGCTATATTAAAAAACAAAACAAATAAGTAAATAACAAATAACAAGGATAAAAAGATCATAGACTATAAACAAAAACAGAACAAAGCAAAACGGTAACAGGAAGGAAGCGCGCTCCAGCGTCAGGGGTAGGCCCGCCTCCCCACGGCGCAAGAGCATGCGCCCCACAACAAACTCAAAGAAAGTGAAGAGTCGTAAAGTCCACAATTCAGTGTGCACGAACACGTTCCGAGTACAAGAAACAAGCGGTAAAGACCCCGCTCGTCCCGGTACCGGAACAGGTAACGTGGGCGAAGATCGCCCAGACTAGATTGGGTGGCTGGGAGACTCTGGATCCTCCAAAGGAGGGATCCCTGCCACCGAAGCCGCCACGCCCGCCAATGCTCAAGGAGTCGGACGGAGAAAAACACTGGCATCGATTCCAAACTTCCTTGAAGGCGACAACAAAGCCCGGAGTTCTGCCTCCGGGAAACGTACGGCATTTCCTGAGAGTCTTCTTCTCGTGTTCGGCCTGGAGGGAATATTCCATCAATGGAATTACTGCGGACTCTGGGCACAATGGGAAGAGCTGTGGGATCTAGTCTCCTCCCGTTCCGGGTTAGCTATTTTGGGGGAGCAGGAAACCATGCTGGGCGCGTGCCCACTTTCCCACCCTCCAGGGGTATAAGGGTATTGCGAACCACCGCCACGGGATGGAGGGTCGGGCATGAAGATGCACGGTTGACACCCGGCATCATCTCTCCGTTCTTCTCTTTACTTTAAATACTTCCTTTCAGGCAGTAGCTGTGCAGCTGCGCCTGGATAGGAGGTATACTGTTATATGTGCGTACATTCCCCCTTCAGCCGACTTCGAGACGGGGAACTTCCGCTGCGTCGTGGCACGGTTGTCGAGGCCCTTTCTCCCTCTCGGGGATTTGAACGGCAAACAGCTTATCTGCGGAGACTACAGGATCTATTCCATGCCGACCTGATCGACGAGCTGAAGATGGAGATAGGTGGCCTAAATGTGGATGAGTTTACGCATCACTGCCCGAGAACCGCTTCATTTGCCTGTTCTGATCTATCCCTCTACTCTCCGGATGCACAGCATGATTTGGGGTGAGAGATGGTCGATTACCTTCATAGTAGTAATCACTTTCCCATCAAATATCATTTTTTGGCCGCTACCGCCTGAAAGACCACCATGTTGGTGCTTGGCGCGATGGTCCGCATTTCGGGCAATGACTGGTAGGAATCTGTGTCGCAGTCAAGAAGTTTAGGTCGGGGAATGAGGCCGTTGGGTTCTTCTCCAGCAACCTCAACGCCGTGGGCCTAACGCCTATTCCTAAAACGTCTGTCATACTCTAAGCCCTTTGGGTTTAGGGCTAGGAAACTCCTTCGAGAGTTCGGTATAGCTCTCGTGAAGGTGGTGCCTGTGATTCTGTCCAGTACGCCACCATGGAGTGTACCACCTTTGACTATTTATCGCCACTCGCCACGCCTCTGGTCCCGAAGCTTCCATGTCATCGGGAATATTGCGTTCAACCGTTTTGGAGTACATTTTCTGTCACGCTGGATCCGTGCCAGTGTATACGGATGGCTCTAAGTCCCAAGAGGAGGTCGGTTTCCACGCCGTATCTCCTCTGTTTGAAATCAGCGGGGCTCTGCCAGGTGCTGCGTCTCTCTTCACGGCCGAGCTCGTTGTAATACACCGCTCGGTACGGGATAATGCGTTATGCTCGGTTCGGAGGCCAGACTGTGATCCTGAGCGACTCACAAAGCACCCTGAGTGCTCTCGTGGCATTGGAACTCCACATCCCCTGGTTCGCGGTATCAGTTACCCACAGTTTCGGCGAGTCGGGCGGATGTAAAGATTATCTTCTGCTGAGTACTTAGAATGTGCGATTTGCAGGGAATAGGGTAGCAAAGTGTCGCTGAGGACTGGGCGACCAGACCAGCTTTTCGCTCTTCCTCACGCAAACTAAATGGGAGGAAGATGAGGGATGGCCAAAGGGAACTTAAAATTTGCTTGCCATTGCGCCGCGACTGTTCTCACGGACCTGGCCCCAATGCCGCGATGGCTTCGGGTCGCTTTCTCTCGTCGGACACACTCGCGGGGAGCCGGCCATTTGATGGGAGCTCGCCTGAGCCTTATTGCGACGACTGCGTTGTTCCTTGAACTGTGCGGCACATTCTTGTTGAATGTCCCAAGTCTGGGCGATCTTCGCGCAAGTTACGTAGGGCCGAGCGGGGTCGCAACCGCTCATCTCTTTCACTCTGTACGAACTCGTGCACACAGACTTGTGGAGGATCATAAGTTTTGGAGGAGTCTGGCCTTCTCAATTTTATTTTACTCTGCTATTGATTGAATCTTCCTGCGCCGGGAGGGGGCGGAGCTCCCCACGACGACGGAGCGTGTTTCCTTCTTATTCTTTAATTTTTTCCTTTTTTTTTACTCTACCCTGGCATTAGGTTGTAAGATAATTACGGAGACATTAATTCCCTAGTACGGTCTCCAGATGGACTCTGAAAAGAACTACCAACGCTTCCTTCCTCGCTACAAACATCCCCATTTCCCCCACCTAAGCGCTTTCCATATCCACATTCTGGCCCTGAGGTAGAACAGGTTACTTTCCCTTGGGCCAGGAAGGATTCCCATGCTCGCTTGGTATTGGCGAAATGTGTGACCGTTCTTCCTGCCCCTTCATCCGAGGATCAACCCTTGGTACCACCGCGAACTTGCTAATGATTTTCATTCTGATCTTGAATATGAATTTCATTAACAAGCCGGACCACCCCTCCCATAATCGAATGGTACGAGTGGCCCAAATAACTTAGCAAATGGGGGCGGTGACCCCCAGTGAGCTGTAAAGTTAGGGGAAGTGAGAATGTTGCGTTGAAAAGGTCTAAAAGAGACTGAATCGGGAGGCCATTCACACTACCCGACCACCACAAGGATGGCCGATTCCCGTGCGAGTGTAGGGCGAGGGCGGAGGCGTTATTGCTCTTTTATTGAGAAATTGTATCAGCTCAGATGTAAGGAAAGGGTGGAAAATACAATGCGCAGCATCTAAGATTGGCCTACCTGCAGACAAATAGGTCCAAGAGACCGAATATTAGGTAGGTTCCAGAGATATGCAAAGTATGCTGCTGCGAGATCCAAGATTAAGTAAGTCTCCGAGTAAGAGAGACCCATGGATGGGTAGGCCTCGGATACCCGAGGTTAGGTAGGTTTAATACCAATTCGCCCGTTGTGGCAAATATCCACAGCGAACCTACCTTGTGAGACAGAGATGACGATCTACTTAAGAGACGAATCTAAGCTGTGGTACACGAACCAAACCAGACGAAGCCTGAATGGGGTGCTACGAGCGAAAGTAAACATAGGCATTGTAGGATCATGAAATGTACAAACGCACTCTCCCCCTCTCCCCCTACCACGTCATTGTGATCTCCAAAATATAAAATTCGAAATGCGGTTACAAAAAGTGAAATTTAGCAAAATCGCATCCAACATTTTCCGAATCGACTGCACGCTCCTCCTTGCTTCGTGTTGTTGCATTTCTTCGCGAATTAAATGGCAACTAAATTTCTCCCCAACTAACCACCAGCCAATTGTGACCCCGACGCTTTCTTCGTTTCAGCAGAATCTCTTTCTCAATCCCGCATCAATTTCAACCCACAAATAAGAAAAACGTCAATGAACGAGTTTGGGGGGAGCGGGCGAGAAACTTGCAACTCATCTTTAAACTGGACATGTCATGAAGCGCGCCGTCCCCCGCTAGTGTGTGAATGTGTGCGTGAAAGTGCAAGAACGTGTTAGCAAAAAGTGCTTTGTGCTTTGCCCGTCCCTTTTCAATTCATATAAAGATAAGAAAGACAATCACTGGCGAGGCCATGTAACCAGGGGTCATTCCTCGTTACTGGGGAAAGGTGAAAAAGGAACGGTAATATTCTGTATTACCTGCGACCAGGAAAAGCGTTGTTGTTGTTGGAAGTGGAGGAGAAGGTTTCCCAACTCTTTCGTACTTTTCATTCACTCCGATCAGAATGTTCAAATGCTCTTATAGCCCAGGAAAAAGATCCTACTTCTCCCAGGCCAACTGCAACCATGTTCCCACAAAAGGTCACCCGTGCAACAGCCTCCCTCTGGTCCCTCCAGGGCAGCCTCACAGAAGACGAGACCCCACTTAATTATGGTGACTTTGGCGGGGCCCTACAGCGCAGGGTGTAGGATCAAATCTTTTTCCTTTCAACTGCTCCCGCGAGGCTAAAAACAACCGAATTATTCCCTACTTCCATTTTTCTATACTTGGGGGCGAGGGAGGCTAGGGGTCCCTCCTAAAGGCCCCGCTTACCATTCGAAATAGATGCCGAGGCTTCTATCCGGCGGGAAGAAGCGTCGGTCGATGAAGTAGAGCTGATTGAAGTACTCTAGCAGAAGAGCAACGCCGGATTCGTCACGCTCCGGAGTCCTCATTGCCTGCGAAAACCAGACGGAAAAAAATGAGCAACATTCAAGGCTACACAGGGTGTAGCAAAATTCTCCATTCCATTGACGGTTGTTCACCTTAAAGCGTCATCTGTGTATGAAGATTCAACCATCACCCCTTGTAGTTCAACAGCTACTATAGATAATAATAATAATAATTATAAAAGCCTGCATATAGGGTAGGAAGCATACGTTTGCCTTTCTCCGACATGTCGTGAAAGGGTGCGTACCATATCCGGTCATACAGGTTATTCCGAATCAAGGTGTGTGTGTGTTGAGGGAAGGAGTAGTAGTAAAGGTAATTAAAAGAGGGAGGTTGAAAATACTTGCAACGCTCAGGTAGACACTGGCAGAACCTCACCTCTCTTAATTCCATGAATTCAGTGATGAGTTCTTCGTAATGAGAAGGATCTTCGCTGTAATGTTCAAGGATGAAATCCTGCCAAAGAGAATCAAAGTTAAATCGTTGCAATTAACTACGGATTTGTAGACTGCGTAGAAATGATTTCTATCTGAACATCCTACTTCCAGCACATTCACCAACAAGATGCCCCACTCTGATTATTCTTACATTCCTTCTCTCTACATCATCCGCATCATCGTTTAACGAATATGAGGAAAGTAATATACAGATACCGTCCTCTGACACGCATCATAAAAGAAAACTAAGCCGGCTAGTGGACGCTGTGGTGGAAAGCCCTCCACCCGAAATTGTTCCTAGGAGCGCATTATGGGAGAGGCCTTGATGTGCGCCAGCCTCAGTGTAGGGAAAGGAGCCAAGAAGTTTTGCCCGATTCCTCACCTTGAATGGTTCCCTGAAGTTGATTTCCTTCGTCTCCTTCAGGCCGAGCGGGATCATTGGAATGATGATTTGAGGACTGCCGAGGAAGAATCATTATTATTTACTTCAAACTAAATGAAACAAACGAGTGCATCGCTGCTATATAAGTTTTGCAAGATCTTTGTAAAGAAAGCGGCGAGGTTAGGGGAAGTCAAAATGTGAGGAAGGTACGACTACTAGGTGTTCCAAGCAGCATAATTTTTCTCATCTAAACTTATCCCGAAGGCGTCAATTTTCTAAACACTTGGCTACTCTTTCGAACACCCTGTAGAAACTACTAGTTCTTTTCTCAACATTCATCTGAATTTTAGTCCTTTTGCGATCGGTTCCTCTTGCTTGAGAGGATAGTGGGGGACGGGGGTTTGTAACCGACCTGTTACTCGCCACAGACCTTCCCCAATCGGCGTGGAACAGGATCTTGAGTGCGGGATTGAATGACTCAAATCCACCGCACACTTCATTCACTTTCCCTGACGTCGCGGCCGCACGGCGGAGTGAGCAGAACGGAAACTACGTCGGAAACCGGGAGGATCGGAATGGGGTCCATTCCACCACGTGCGTCGGAATACGGTTGTTAAAGCCATCCCAGAACAGGGGATCAGTACGCCCTCCTTAAAATCAAAACACCCACGGGGCGGCAACAAGGGAGTCTGAATGGGGTCTTTAAAACTACCCTACTCAGGGATTTTTTTTTTTAAATCAGCTTACAAGGGGATAAGTCGCCGTAAATAATTAATTACGTAACCTGATACGAGGCTACATTAAAAAAGGTCAAACATCAAACCTAAAACAAACAAAAAGAAGGGAGCAGACTACGGCGACGGGGGCAGGCCCGCCTGCCCCCCGGCACAGGAACATGCGACATACAACAGAGAAAGTCAAATAGAATGGAGAAGGTTGTACCCGTCCCGAGTACAAGGGACAAGCGGTAGCGACCACAGTCGTCCCGGTATCAGGAGAGGTAATGTGTGCGAAGATGACCCAGACTGGGACATTCAACAAGAATGTGTCGAACAATCTGGGAGACAATGCAGTCGTCGCAGTAAGGCGCAGGCGAGCGCTCCATCAAATGGCGGTGCGTCCCGCGAGTGTGGCCAATTCGAAGACAGAAAGCAACCTGAAGCCGTCACGGCATTGGGATGTAGGCATGGGAACAGTCGCGGCGCAATGGCACGCAACTTTACGTTTCCCTCGGGCGTCTCCCATCTTCTTTGCCAAGCTGCCAGGAGGTCTGTCCTGATTCCTGCCATGTAGTCGATGAGAGGAAGATTCAAACGCTGGTTTGGTGGCGCAGTCCTCGGCGCCCTCATTCCTCGCCTTGTGAGTCGCTAAATATCACAATCCTGTCTCCAAACCTGGCACGACGCGTCCTCTCTCGTACTGAGCGGTGTATTGCAACCAGCTCGGCCGTGAACACAGACGCAGCGCCTGGCAGAGCCCCTCTGAGTTCAAACATAAGGGATAGGCTCCATTCGGGGAGTGGGAATGCGGTCCTTAAACCCATCCCACCCTAGGGTCCATAAAACAATCCCAACCCTGGGGATAGTAACGCAGACAAGGTGGAGATGAGCGAATTACAAGTGGGAATTGACGTAGGATGTTTGTTGTTACTTAAAGCTAAGGAGTGAACATCAACAAGGCATCTCCCGCCCAAAGTTTATATATTTAATCGCAGATCCTCCAAACGGGACTAGGGGCAGGGAGGGAAGGGAGGCAGGTGATCATCTAGATGTCAGCTGCAGTCTAGGTGTTCATACTACACTCGACGGCTGGATGGGAAAGACCCACTGGTAGTTTTGGTTCACCAAATACACCATAGCTGGGAGAGGTCTGAGTAATTCTTCGCCGTAAGTGTGACAGGTACTTTCTAACCATTCGTCATAAGTGCAATAGGTACTTCGAAATTCTTCGCCGTGAGACTAGTACTTCGTAATTCACCCCAACTTCGACAGGTATTTCGTAATTCACGGTAACTTGGACAATTATCAGGTTGAAACGAAAGTAATGTCCGATTTTATGGTATACATTAAAAATGAAAAAACTTATGACAATGGAAATATTTAATCATAAACATATCCTTCATTGCTTCCTAGAATCTCATTTCATCAGCCAACAAGCTTATATAAATACTACACTTGTAAAATCATTTAGGTTTTGATGCTAAATATTAATTCAACTCGTTTTCAACCTTTTCTCTTGATGACAACCTAAGACCATCCAAATGGTTTTCTGTAATCCAGTAAACAAGTGATAATCAGAAGCAATATTTCCCAACCGAGGTCTTCGAAGAAATCTTTGGTCATTTGAGGCGTGTGAGGACGGGCATTATTGTGATGGAGGATGACAACCTACCCTCTGTTGACCAAGGATTCTTTTTAAAAGTTTTTACGCACAGTCCTTATTTATGCTCAGTGTGCTGAAAGAAAGAAGGAGAAGAGGCAAAGCTGGGGCCGGACAGGGCGCTGAGTCCCGTCAGCACGGCAGCCAGGAGAGCAAATCGCCGTGCCCTGTTGACCAAGGAGAGTCGCCTTTGACCCATAGTGATTAACATTAATTATTTAATTGCGGTCTAACAGTTCGTAATAGACAAGTCCTTCAATATCCCACCTAACACTCAACATGATCTTTTTTGTATGAAGTCCTTTTCTCGGTTGT